>BQNB010038677.1:0-48593 GCA_026074375.1 Tanacetum coccineum | reverse complement strand
GTCCTTTACATACTGATCATACGGAATCATATTACTATCACTCGTATAATCAACATGTGAGTCAACAACGTAGTTAGGTTGTACATCGTCATGCATCTCGTGTACTTCATGATGTTCACAAACAGCATCATAATAATGATCATGATCGTGTACCTCAGATAGAATTTCCGAATCATAAGACGGACTGGCTTCATCATAAATAGGATATGCGGATGATAGATTTGCCATGAACATAGTCTGTGCAGTAGAAGCCTCATCCACATCAGAGTCAAAAGCATCACAATCATCAGCTTGAAACACATTATCTACATTGAGTGCCAAATCATGCACTGGTTGCTCATCCACATCCTCATCAACAACATTGTCTTGTCCACCTGCAAGAAACAGCAATTGTTCTTCATTCAGTGCTACCCCATTCTCATGAGCTTGCATCAGCAACATCTTGTCTTTGAAGTATTCGGAGTTCTGTGGTCGCTTAGGCTGAGTGCAGTTCCTTGCTATGTGGCCTATACCGTTACAGTTGTAGCACTTGATCTGTCTTGCTTGACCTGGATTTGCATTCCCAACTCTGTTCTGAGCTCCCCCATATCTAGCTGCACCTGCACCCCGTGCATTGTTCCCCTGACCTTTATTCTGTCAACCCTGAACATTCTGAACCACTACCCTGCCGTCTTAAAATGTGGCTTAGTTCCTTGTATTTGATGAAGTTTTGAGTTGATTGTTTGTTTAAGGTAGGTATGTTTTGTATGATTGGGTGAGTAGGGCAAGTGTGTTGGTTAAGTTCTCAATTAAGTTGTCAGTTGGAGAGAGTCCTGAATCAAGTGGAGTGTTGTCCGCAAAGTGTGGTGGAACATATATGGATGGTGGAGTTGTAGATGATTGTGAATAGTACTGCTGGTATGAAACATTGGACATCAAGGAAAGAGGATCCACGGTGTGTTGAGTGAATTGATCCAACATCATTTTGTTCTCATTGACATGTGCCTCGTGTTGCTTCAGATAAGCATACAACTGATCATAGTTGGAGTCCCTCAATCCTCTGTTTAGTTTCACTGCTGTTACAAATCGACCCTATTCAGGCAACATATTGTTAACAAACTTTGAGTTCAGCTGCATTCTGGACATGGTCATCTTGATGTTCCACATGTCATTGATGAGTTTGGCAAACCAGACATAGTAGTCGTGAATAGTTTCTCCTTTGTTCTGACGAAAGTGTTCAAAGTCATCATACAGTTGTGATTCTCGGTCTTCTTTAGTTAATTTCGAACCTTCCAGGAGCATCTTCACATTATCGCATATGTCCTTTGCATCTGTGTAATGATTGATAAGAGTGTAGATGTCCTTTGGTAACCCTTGAAGTAGGATGTTTGTTGCCAGAATGTCAGCGTTATACATATCCTTATCTTCAGGTGAAAGATCCGAATAGACTCGAGCTTGTTTGGGACCAAGTTGTTGGGCACCTTCTGTTCCTTCGGCAAGTGTGTCTCTAGTAGTCCCCATCTGAAATGGTCCTTCATCAATTGACTTCAGGATGTTCACCCCATTCTCTTTTCCCTGACAATACAGTCGAATACGTTGTTGCCATGATGCAAAGTCAGTCCTATCAAGCATAGGTGGTCGGGTATCGGAACCGGCACATTAGATGTCTTCCGAAAGATTAGCCATCGTAATTAATTGTGAAATGATTAAGTTGATCGAGCAATGATTAGTGATTGTATGTTAAAAGTGGTGATTGATTGAATGAAATGGTGAATTGTTGTTCAAGCTTGTTAGGATTACAGGTTGAAATTAGTCAATTTGAAGAAACTTAGTCCAAAAGTCTAAAAGTCCACAACTCGCTACCTTGTAACTCGCTGGGTAGAGACTTGATAACTCGCTAGCAAGAAAGACAATTGGCAGAGTTTCCTTTCCTAACTCGCTAGTATAAAGATCTTCAAAAACCTGTAACTCGCTGCCTTCAACTCGCTAGCAAAAATCTTCAATAACCCTGTAACTCGCTACCTTCAACTCGCTAAGAAGAGTGTTTGACAACTCGCTAATAAGAAGAGATTTTGGCAGAGCTTCCTTTCCTAACTCGCTAGAATAAAGATCTTCAAAAACCTGTAACTCGCTGCCTTCAACTCGCTAGCAAAAATCTTCAATAACCCTGTAACTCGCTACCTTCAACTCGCTAAGAAGAGTGTTTGACAACTCGCTAATAAGAAGAAATTTTGGCAGAGTTTCCTTTCCTAACTCGCTAGAATAAAGATCTTTAAAACCTGTACTCGCTAGTCTTCAACTCGCTAGTATCCAACTCGCTAGTCTTCAACTCGCTACCTGCAAGAAAAGTTAACTCGCTGCCTAACTCGCTACCTGCACAAGAAGACAAGTCGCTGACACAGTACTTTCTGACACACAGTTTACTATTCTGACAACTTACCAGTACAGAACCTTAACTCGCTACGAAGATCTTCAAACAGTAACTTAACTCGTTGGAAAGAAAATTTTGGTTTTTCACCTAAAAATCACCCTTTTGAACGTTTTTGCCTGGTTTCTTTTGCACAACTTGGTACTAGAAGGCTATAGCAACTATAAAAATATGAACTTTAACATCACAAACGTAAGGATCAAAGAGTGAGAAAGTGAGAGAGAACTTTCTAGAGAGAGAAAATAAACTTGTATTATGTAAATGACTAACCCACCTCTTTCATGGCATAGAAGAGGCTTATATAGTGACAACAAAACCAGCCTTAAGGCCTTGGTAGTGGGCTTACATGTTGGGTTTAATACCCGGCCCATTACCAAATTTATACATTAATTACTTAACTATGAGAAATAATAAACATACACGGGGTGACCGAGTCTTTTTCTAATATCTAACACAGTCTGAGTCACAATATGCTTTTAATTGAACAACAGAATCATTAGCTAATAAAATGCCTTGACCTGGTGATTTTAGAAAGTATCTCAACAAGTGTTTGACAGCCGGCATATGTACTAATGTAGGTGACTGCATAAACTGGCTTAACAGCTGAACAATGTAGCAAATATATAGCCTTGTTATAGTTAGATAAATCAGCTTTCCAATACTCCTTCTATACACTTCTAGATCAAGCAAAAGAATTCCTACATCAGCTTGCAGCTTGAGATTAGGATCCACAGGAAGTTTATAGGGCTTATTATTAAGAACACTACCTTCTTTAAGCAACTCTTTTGTGTATTTGTGTTGAGATATAAAGATGCCTTGAGATGATCTGCTGACTTCTAACCCTAAGAAGTAACTCAAATCACCCAAATCTTTCATATGAAAAACATAACTCAACTGTGATTTAAGACTAGCTATTTAAGCTTCATCATTGCCAGTGATTAATAAGTCATCCACATAAACAAGGACAGCTGTGAAACTAATGTTTTGCTTCTTGACAAACAAGGAATAATCTGTTTTGGACTGAGTGTATCCAAAATCTAACAAAGCACTTGACAATTTTGCAAACCACTATCTAGGTGCTTGTTTTAGGCCATATAAAGACTTTTTCAATTTTCAAAAAAGACTTTGATCAAGTAATTTCTCAACTTGAACAAACTTACCTTGACCAACATAGCCTAAAAGTAGCTTCATATACATTTCTTCAAATAAATCTCCATGAAGTAAGGCATTTAAAACATCCATTTGACAAGTAAACCATCATTTTACTGCTGCAAGAGCTAACAAGGATTTTACTGTAACCATTTTAGCCACAGGAGCAAAAGTTTCTTGATAATACACCCTATGTTTTTATTTGTTACCTTGAACCACCAGTCTAGCTTTCTTTCTTTCTTCTGTACCATCAGCCTTTAGCTTTGTTTTGAAAATCCAATGTGAACCAATTGCTTTCTTTCCTGGAGGTAAACTAGTCAACTCCCATGTACCATTATCTTCCAATGCTTCAACTCAGCATCCATAGCACTACACCATCCAAGGTCTGCAATAGCTTCTTTAAAGTTTATTGGATCTTTTTGAACTAGAAGAGCACTGATAAATCTTTGAAATTCAGAAACCAAAGGTGTTTGGGACACTAGGTTGGCTTTTGGTGTGTGAGTTAAGACAAAATCTTTGAGTTTAAAAGGTAAAGTTTTTGTTCTTGTGGATTTTCTAGAAGGTACTTGTGTATTTGACTGTGAATTAACTGGTGCAGTAGGCACATGATAAGTTTGTAATGTTTCAGAAGTTGGTATAAGGGGTGTTTGGATAGTTGGATTAGTTTGTAAAGTAGCATTTGTAGTTGTGGAAAGGTTTTGATGTGTGACAGTTGGTTGTGACAGAACCTCATCAAAATTGTTAGAGACTTCAAATTGACAAGGGAAAGTTATGGGTAAAGGACTCAAAAAAATTTTAAACATTGTCTGCTGCAAATGGGAAAACAGTTTCATGAAAGATAGCATCTCTTGTTACAAATGATGAGTGAGTGAGAAGATTATAGAATTTGTATCCTTTTTAATTGGAAGGATAACCTAGAAAGACACAAGGTACACCTCTTGGATCAAATTTATCAACTATTCTTGAAGGATTACTCACTAATGCCAAACATCCAAAGACTTTCAAATGATCATAAATTGGCTTCTTCTTTAGCAAAATCTCATAAGGAGTCACATTCCCAATAACAAAAGATAGAAGTCTGTTGATTAGGTAAGTAGCAGTAGTAACACAATCTCCCCAGAACTTTAGTGGCAAATTTAGAATGAAACCTTAAAGCTCTCGCAGTATCTAAAATATGCATGTGCTTTCTCTCTACTCTCCTATTTTGTTGAGGCCTATCTACACAAGATGTCTGATGAACTATACCCTTACTTAACAAGTATGGTCCACACTATCCTTTTACAAACTCCAACGCATTATCAGACCTCACTATCTTAACTTGCTTCTCAAACTGTGTAGATACAAACTTTATAAAGGACTTCATGTTGGAATATGTCTACGTATAGATTATATATGTCTAGAAATTTATTCGAGCCTACGGGGACGTACACGTTAATATGTAGAACAACGTTTTAATATATTAAGGTAATATATTAATTAGTGATTTAACAAACGATCGTTAAAAGTTTAACGAGAATAAATATTAGTTGTTAATAGTTAAAGGACTAATATGTAAAAACCAGGAAAATGAAAGTTACGGTTTCCCCCCTCTTTTCCTTTAGGTCGGCCGAACTCCTCTCCAAAAGGAGGTGGGATTGCTTGCTTTCTCTCCAAGCTAAGAGGTGTATAAATAGGGGCTTTGGTTCAGTGTTTCTCATATAACTTGAATCCAAAAAAACCCTAACTATCTCTCTTGTCTCTCCCTTTGTTCGACCGAATCCCACAACCCTCTAGGGGTTTCGGTTTTACTTCCTGATGTCATGCGATCGAATCCTACACCCTTAGGGGTTCGGTTTGTTATCAAAACTACAATTGTGGTGTTTTGTTTCATGTGTTGATTGAATCAAAGACGAAGGTGATCGTTTGGTTAAACATTACTAGTACTAGCATAACACGTTGTTTGCTAAGAACGTATTGTGCGTGTCGACTTAAAGGGATTATTCTTTTGATCTTAGTGGTTTTACGTGGTGTTATACTTACACGTGTATTCAAGGCGGCGTTTTGTCTATTGCTAAAAGGTACGCATGTTCTTGAACCCTTGTTAATTATAAGTTCTATACGTGTTTACTTTTCACTGCGTACTCGTGTATTTAATGGTTAAAAGATGTAAAAACCCAACAGTGGCATCACGAGCCATCGTGTAGAATTTATAGTTACAAGTAATAAAATTTGACAAAATTAGGGTTCTTGATTAATTTTTAAGCCCTTTGGGCGTTTTATGCATAAAGATTTGATCTTTGTGTATCAAGATTCAATTTTTATTGGTTATAAAATTAATTTGACGAATTCTAGGTTGTATGAAATTTTACAAGATAAAACTTGATGTGTTTAATTGTTAATTGATCGGTTTTATGGTTAAAATTAGTTGTTAATTCGGCATCCATGATAAATACATGCAATTTATTATGGAGGGATATGTGATATAAATCATGTTAATTGTTAAAGATTTTATGCAAATATGATGATCAAGAATTAAAACATAGACATTAAATTTATGTGGTTTTGATCCACGACTTTAAAAGTAGGGAAAGACTGGCATGTTTAATGGTGGTCCTAAAAGTTAATTATGTGCTTTGTGGTGTATGATTTGTTACAGGCTTTTGCAATTCGTCTATGTCGATGGATGTAGGACCGGAAGTTTATATGACGAATGAGCCTTATATGAATATATGCATGTTTTAATTATAAGATAATTAGGATCATATCTTGATATTTGCATGGATTAATTGTTAAGTGTATATTTTTGAATAATTGTTATGTGAATTAGTTTTGTGTTTATATTGTTTTATTTTAAGTTTGACTTGTGAGAAAATAAAAGGGTTTTTCGAAAAATAAATATTAAACATGACTAATTATTATGAAATCAGATTTATTATGGACTATTTATAGTTCATAATGTGTTTTCCAAATTAAAGTTTTATTTGATTGGTTAAAACTGGACGCTATGGACTCATGGGAAGTACGGCTCATCCACTAGAATAAACTATAAGAGAAGTTTAAGGAGGATAAAATTTATTTAAGGCGGAGTGGTTAACATTCCTAAAGAGTTCAGGTTTTTAATATGCTTCGCGCTGACCTGATTCTCCGCTTCTTTGTGCGTTCGATTGGAGTTACCGTGAACCATGGCATGTCACTACAGTATACACGTTTTTCACCATTCATTAATCTTTATATTTGGAAACACGTTGAATCGTCAATTTTAAAAAGGTAACACTATTTATACATTAGATGTATAGAAAATATGTGATACCGTAATAAATAACTAAATTGAGTAATGTTTTTTATTAAAATTTGTGATACGAAGATGTATGCATGCTTCTTCGTACATATTTGTCACCACAAATATAATACCCTTTTTTTAATGGGTTAATTGCCTAAAAATGTATTATACTTGTCACTTTTTGTCATTGTTTTTTTTTAGTATTTTGTAGACAACTATTTTTTTTGCCATTGTGTCGCTCAACTTTTGAATTTGTGCTATTGTGTGTATTCTGCGACTATTTCTGCATATAAAATGACCATTTTACCCTTCAAAATTTGAAAAAAAAGTAAAGATAAAATGGTCACAAAATACACACAATAGCACAAATTTAAAAGTTGAATGTTGCATGGCAAAAAAAACATGGTTGTCTATATACAATGATAAAAAGTGGCAAGATAGTGCATTGTTAAGCAATTAACCCATTTTTTAATATGTTTTTGCCATTCAATTCGTATAAACACTTGTAGATGCTTGTTTACTTATGCGTGAGACGTATTGTAGATCGTAATCCAAAGGTGATTTTACACTTTTTCGTGGACGTTAGTGTTTACTAATACAGTTTTTAATGGACGTCTTAACGGTTATAGTGTGAGACCTTAGATCGTGGCATAGATGGGTTAACATGTTGACTAGAATATTATTGTTATATAATGTAATAAGTCCAAATTAGTTCTAGGATTGCACCTTTGTGCAATTATTCGATCGTCAATTACCTTTTGAGTACCAACATCACTAGCAGATCATACTTATGTGTGTGGTGGTACGTCAAGTAGGATCCTAGTCTATTAGGAAATTAATTGTCTTTTTTTTATAAAACATGGATAGTTAATTTGCTTCAAGAAGTTTATCGAAAATACTAATCTTAACTTAACTATTTTTTGTAGATGGACGTATGTTCAAAACATTAAACATTCGATTTCAGGTCGATGTTTGAAAGAGAAAAAATTTATGGAAATAATTTCATTGACTGGTTTCGTCAAATTAAGTTAGTCTTGAGAGTTGAGAGAAAAATGTGTGTATTGTACTGCATTTACCGCTGGCTCTGCTGCTAAATTCTTGAAGCTAATGTTGTGTTTAGAATGGAATGCAATTTATGATGCATATAATGAGGTTGCGTGTCTTATACTTGGGAGTATGACTCCTGAGCTTCATAGATGATTTGAAAACTCCTCACCATATGACATGATAAAAGAGCTTAAATCTATGTTTGAGAAACAAGCTGGAGTGGAGAGGTTTGACCTAATCCAAACTTTCAATGCTTGCAAACAAGAGGAGGGTAAACCAGTTGCTGGATATGTTCTTAAGATGAAAGGATATCTAGAACAACTGGAACATCTTGGTTATGTGCTACCTAAAGATCTTAGTGTTGGTTTAATCTTGAATGGCCTCACTAGTGATTTTGGTGGATTTGTGAGAAATTACAATATGCATAACATGGGGAAGACAATAGGTGAAATACATGCTCTGCTTATTGAGTATGAAAAAGGTTTACCTAAAAAGGCTGAAACACCACAAGTAATGATGATTAAAAGTGGTAAAATCCAGAAAGCCAATAAGAAATCGCTTAAAGCTAAAGGCAAGGGTAAAGCTAATAGCAAGGGAAAGGATAAACAAGTTTATATCCCTAAGCCTAAAAACACTAAACCTTCTGCTAAAGAGCACCCAGCTAAGGATGACACCTGCCACCAATGCAAAGAGGTGGGTCATTAGAAGAGGAATTATCCTGTATATCTTGCTGAGTTGTTGAAGAAAAAGAAGCAAATTGGCACTGCCAGTTCTTCAGGTATCTTCACAATAGAATTATTTGCTTTCCCTAATAAATCCTAGGTGTATGACACTGGTTGTGGTACTCACATTTGTATTACAAAACACGGGTTTAGTAAAGCAAGGAAGATGAAACAAGGAGCTCTCTATTTGTACGTGGGCAATGGTGTTCGTGCACAAGTAGAAGCTATTAGAAGTTTTGACTTAGTTTTGCCTAATGGCTTTGTGATTTGTTTAGACAATTGTCATTATGCACCTTCTATAACTAGAGGTATTGTTTCAGTTCACCGTTTGGTAGAAAATGGATTTGTCCAGTGTTTTATGGATTTTGGAATTTTAGTTTCTAAGAACAATGTTCATTATTTTAATGCTATTCCCAGTAATGGTATTTATGAAATTGATATGCATGATCTTGTACCAAATGTTAATTCTATTTATAATGTTATCACTAAAAGAGCCAAACATAATTTAGACTCTACTTATCTATGATACTGTCGTCTTGCTCATATAAGTAAGAAATATATTGAAAAGCTACAACAAGAAGGGATTTTAAAATCAACAGATGATGAGTCATTTGATCAATACGTATCTTGTTTATTGGGCAAGATGACAAGGAAATCGTTCCACATCGTCCCGAAAGGGCGACTGATCTTCTTGGAATAATACATACTAATGTGTGTGGTCCACTTAGACATGTGTTAAGACAAGGTGCTAGTTAGTTCATTACATTCACGGATGATTATAGTCGTTATGGTTATGTTTATCTTCTTAAACATAAACATGAAGTCTTCGAAACATTCAAGGTGTTTAAAAATAAAGTGGAAAATCAACTCGGGAAGACAATCAAGGCTCTTTGATCAGATCGAGGTGGCGAATACATAAGCCAAGAGTTTAAATATTATCTTAAAGCTTGTGGAATTGTCTAACAGTTTACTCCTCCATATACACCACAACACAATGGCGTGTCTGAAAGGAGAAATCGTACTTTGTTAGACATGGTTCGATCAATGATGAATCTTACGACTCTGCCGTTATCCTTTTGGGATTATGCTCTAGAGTCTGCAACATGCATTCTCAATATGGTTCCAACTAAGAAGGTTAATAAAACTCCATATGAATTATGGTATGGAAAAGTTCTAAAATTGTCTTACTTAAAGGTATGGGGATGTGAGGCACTTGTGAAGCGAGATACGCCTGAAAAACTTCAACAAATATATGTTAAGTGTATCTTTATATGATACCCAAAGGAAACGATGGGTTACTATTTTTACTTCCCACCTGAAAACAAAATAGTTGTTGCAAGGTATGTTGAGTTCTTTGAGAAAAATCTCATAACTCAAGAAGTCAGTGAGAGGGCCATAGATCTTGAAGAAATTCAAGATGAAGATACATCACCTTTTAAAATCACTAGCGAAATTCCTATGGAGGTTGAAGGTTTTAACCACCTCAAGAGGAAGTGATTCCGATTCGTAGGTCTGAAAGGACACATCGAGCTCCAAATTGTTTATGTCTAAATGTAGAGGCGGAGGAACATAGTCTAAGGGATTTTAGTGAACCCACTAGCTATAAATCTGCAATGTTAGATTCAGAATCTAATAAGTGGATCGATGCTATGAATGCGGAAATACAATCCATGATAGACAATATTGTATGGGTCTTGGTCGATCTTCCTCCTAATTGTAAGACTGTTGGGAGTAAGTGGATTTAAAAAAAAGACTGACATGGATGGTATTGTACATACCTATAAAGCTCGTCTTATAGCAAAGGGTTATACTCAACTCTACGAGGTTGATTATGAAGAAACGTTCTCACCTGTCGCTGACATTAGAGCTATTAGGATTCTCATATCTATCGCGGCGTTCTATGATTATGAGATATGGCAAATAGATGTAAAAACTGCCTTCTTAAATGGTTATCTTAATGAAGACATTTATATGTTACAACCTGAAGGTTTTGTTGATCCTAATCATCCCATAAAAGTATGCAAGCTTAAAAGATCCATTTATGGTCTTAAGCAAGCATCAAGAAGCTAGAATAAAAGATTTGATGAGGAAATCAAAAGGTTTGGTTTTGATCAAAATCTTGATGAGTCATGTGTATATCAAAAGGCTAGTGGGAGTAATGTTACATTCCTCATCTTGTATGTTGATGACATAATCATCATGGGAAATCACATTCCAAGTTTACAAAGTGTAAAGGATTATCTTGGAAAGTGTTTTGCTATGAAAGATTTAGGGGAAGCATAATTTATTCTTAGAATCAAATTCTACAGAGATAGGTAAAAGCGATTGATTAGACTTGGTCAAAATTCTTACATGGATAAGATCTTAAAGAGATATAAAATGGATAATTCCAAACGTGGTCATATCCCCATGTAAGAAAGACTTGACTTGAACAAAACACAAGGTGCTTCAACACCTAAAGAGGTGAAGCATATGCAAAATGTACCTTATGCTTCGGCTGTGGGATCCATTATGTATGCAGTAAGATGCACTAGACCTGATGTTGCGTTCACGCAAAATATAACAAGCCGGTTTCAACAGAATCTTGGTAAACTTCACTGGACTGCTGTGAAAAATATTCTTAAGTATTTAAGAAATACTAAAGATATGTTCTTGGTTTATGGTGGAAATCCAAAAGCTGAACTTCGAGTTGATTGCTATTGCGATGCTGGATTTGAGACCGATAGAGATGATACAAAATCTTAGACAGGATATGTCTTCATTTTGAATGGAGGCACAGTGGACTAGAAAAGCTCCAAGCAAAGTACTACTGTAATTTCTGCTACAGAAGCTAAATACATAGCTGCGATGGAAGCTGTTTGGATTAGGAAGTTTATTTCAGGGCTTGGTATAGTACCAACAATAAACGAACCTATTAGGATGTTTTGCGATAATTCAGCCGCACTTCATTTTGCTAACGAACCGGGAGTTCAGAGAGGTGCCAGACACTACCATAAGAGATATCATTATGTTCGCGAGAGTATTGCACTGGGCGAAATAAAATTCCTTAAAGTTCACACAAATGACAATCTTGCTGATCCTTTTACGAAGGCTTTACCTAAAGGAAAGCTTACTCAACATGCTAGGAGCATGAGACTTCGTTTAGCTAGTAGTTTCATGTAGATCCGTGTTTAGTATTTGGATAAGGGATGTTTGAACAATTTATTTTATGATAATGATACTTGGTATTTTGTTATTTTTATCTTAAATTGTGTCCTATATTTGCATGTTTAAATCCATGAATAATATTGATTATTCTAAATTAATCCGTTGTCGATTAACAATATGAGAATATTGTTAAATTAAGACAAATCTGAGTGATTGGTGATATTGTAGATATTAAGGATGTGTCCACCAAACTCACATGATATTTATAAGATGAATATTGGATTTCCCCAACAACAAAAATATTACTTTATGGATCTTCGCCATTAAGTAATTTTATTTACAAAATCCTTAAACTTGAGATGCAAGTAGGTCTTGCATATGTGGATAATACTTCTAGATCTAGTTTAAGATATCTTGAAAAATGGGTAAATAATAAAGGCTATTTCAAAAGTGATTTTGAAACATGATGACTTGACACTTGTAGTCAATATAGAATTTTTCATACAATAGTTAAAGAATGATGCCACTGGGCCCCTCGTAGAATTAATCAGATGTGTGTATGGCCGTACCCGAAAACTCATGAAGATATGTCTCATTGATTTTTGGTAATTTTGATTAGTTACATATACGAGAAACAGAATCGTTAAATTATGAAATGACCTTGATCCATATCCATTTTTAACACGGTATCGGAAACAAAGGGATTTTAAATTCGTAAATCATTTGTCCGTGTCTTTATGAAACCACACTCGGATATTTCTGGGAGCATTGGCGTGTTGCTAGACGCTTACCAATGTCATTATATTATTTATACATGTCCAAGTGGGAGCTATTGGAATATGTCCACTTATAAATTATATATGTTCGGAAATTTATTCGAGCCTACGGGGACGCACACGTTAATATGTAGAACAACGTTTTAATTTATTACAGTAATATATTAATTAGTGATTTAACAAACGATCGTTAAAAGTTTAACGAGAATAAATATTAGTTGTTAATAGTTAAAGGACTAATAAACCGGGAAAAGGAAAGTTGCGGTTTCCCCCTTTTTTCCTTTAGGTCAGCCGAACTCCTCTCCAAGAGGAGGTGGGATTGCTTGATTGCTCTCCAAGCTAAGAGGTGTATAAATAGGGGCTTTGGTTCATTGTTTCTCATATAACTTGAATCCAAAAAACCTCTAACTATCTCTCTTGTCTCTCCCTTTGTTCGACCGAATCCCACAACACTCCAAGGGTTTCGGTTTTGCTTCCTGGTGTCGTGCGATCGATTCCTACACCCTTAGGGTTTCGGTTTGCGATCAAAACCACAACTGTGGTGTTTTGTTTCGTGTGTTGATTGAATCAAAGACGAAGGTGATCGTTTGGTTAAACACTACTAGTACTAGGATACCACGTTGTTTGCTAAGAATGTATTGTGTGTGTTGACTTAGATGGATTATTCTTTTGATCCTAGTGGTTTCACGTGGTGTTATACTTACACGTGTATTCAAGGCGGCGTTTTGTTTATTGCTAAAAGGTACGCATGTTCTTGAACCCTTGTTAATTATATGTTCTATACGTGTTTACTTTCCGCTGCGTACTCGTGTATTTAATGGTTAAAAGATGTAAAAACCCAACACTTCAGTGCTTCGAGTATGACTTTTGTTCCAAAAGATACACCCAAGTCCCTCTACTACAATCATCTACTATTGTCAAGAAATATCTAAACTTTCCATTGGTTGGAACCTTATAAGGACCCCATATATCAATATGAATCAAATCAAAAATATTAACATCATGAGAATCACTTAAGGCATATGGAAGTTTAGTAAATTTGGCCATGAGACAAGATAAGCACTTTTCCAAACACTCCTTAGGAACAGAAAGAGGCAATTCTTTAATATGTTTCAACTTTGAATCAGACACATGGCCTAATCTATGATGCCACATAGCATATGAGTTTGAAACATCTTTATTTACTACAGAGAAAGCAAATTTTTTGCATTGTATTGTATACCAAATTTGTAAAAACACTGTCAACCTGTTCTGAGGAAATATTAACAATATGATACAATCCAGCCTTCAGCTTACCCAATCCTCTCACCTTCCTTGTTGTCAAGTCCTGAACAACACATAACTTATGATAAAAAGAGACCACACATTGACTATCTTCTGTCAATTTGGGCACAGACAAAAGACTAAACTTAAAAGATGGTACAACTAGTACATCTTTAAGTACTAAACCATTTTTCAGCTTTACTTTGCCCACATGTGAAATTACTGAAGTATCCTCATTAGGCAAGTTTATTTAAGGTTTGATTTTAAGCACATATGGATCATATATTAATTCATCTACTGGTGTCATATGGTCAGATGCACCAGTACATAGATCCAGTCTTCCAATAGTTCAAGCATATCAATTTGACTATTGAGACAAGCAATACCTGCTGCAAATTGGTGATCAATTTCCTCATCAACTGCATTAAACATACCCATCTGTTGTACACTCTTTAGCAATTTCTCAAATTGTTGAGGAGTGAAACTGATATTACCACTTTCCACATGTGCTACAGTTCTTGGAACAAATTGATTCCTGATTTGCCCTTGACCAGTCTTGACTTGTCTGTTTGCTTGTGAACCATTAGACTTTGGATGCCATGGAGGATATCCAACCTTTTCCCAATATTTCTCTGG
Organism: Tanacetum coccineum; assembly: GCA_026074375.1. Classification (NCBI taxonomy): domain Eukaryota; kingdom Viridiplantae; phylum Streptophyta; class Magnoliopsida; order Asterales; family Asteraceae; genus Tanacetum; species Tanacetum coccineum. The sequence goes on along the minus strand of BQNB010038677.1, from coordinate 34,187 downwards.
TGGATGCCATTTGAAACCACAAATTGAGCACTTATCTTTTACACCTCCCTTGTTGTACAAAGCTGTTGACTCCATACTTGGTGCAGCATCAAACAACATTCTTTGGGATTCTTCTTGCTGAATCATAAAGCATGCATTCTCAACATTTGGCAAAGGATTAATCATCAAGATCTAACTTCTTTGATGATTGTATTTTTCTTCTAGCCCATTAAGAAATTGAAACAATCTTTGCTCTTATTTTTGTTTATTTAAAGCAGTTAAGAATGCAGTTATCCCAGGTGTAATTGCAGCAATCACAGGCAAAGTATTCAGATTATGTAGTTCTTCCCAAACATACTTCATTTTTGTATAACACTCACCAACTGAACATCCTGATTGAGTAATCTCATAAGTATCTTTGTTTAACTTGTACTTTCTAGAACCATCACTCAAAGAAAACCTTATTTCTAACTGTTGCCAAATCTCACTTGATGTACCAATAAACATGATGGATCTTGCAATAGGTTCACTTACAAACCCCATAATCCAATAGATCACCATATTGTTACACGTATCCTAAAGCTCAACAAGATTAGCATCAGTAGCAGATCGAATCACAATCCTTTTGATGAAACCTAATTTGCGTTTAGTTGATAACCCAATTTCAATTGCTCTACGCCAAGCTCTGTAGTTTTGAGCACCAATCAACTTTTCTTGAACAATTAACCAACTAGGACTATCTGAGGGATGAAGATAGAGAGGGTTTTGAAAAACTGCAGGTTTTGTCATCTTTGTGAATCAAGAATCAACACGAGAATCAGAGTATCGCGTGAAAACAAAACAAGAACAGAGTGATGAATACATTAGACACCATCTTGTAACTGAATTAACGGTTTTGTAACAGAAATAACGGTCAGAACTTCATTAATGAAGCTTTGATACCATGTGAAGTTCTAAACGAAGAGAGAAAAGAAAGGAGGGAAAAACAGTTGCTTTTCATTGAGCGGGAAAAAGTCTAACAGACTTACAAAATATAAAGAGAGAAAAGTTACAAAATACACCCTACACTATGAAAATTTACACATTACACCCTTATGTTTTACAAGAACAACAACAAACCAACTGTTGGGCCGAGTCTTGGAGCAGTTTGTTTTTGTATGAAGTTTTCTTGTAAGAAGACAACGCGGGATTCTCGTTGGCTTTTGCCGGCGAAGTGCATTTGAGTATTTTGTTATGTAACTGTGATATTGAAGGTTTGTTGTTTTGCTTTTGAAGAAAGTGATTAAATGGGAGTGGGTTTGATTATTGAGGTTGAAAATGACAAGGTATGGTTATTTGTTTTTTTTCTTTTGTCTACTACTACTAGTATATATTATGTAATCACATGTATGAATTTTTGACTAAACTTATCACCTCTTAGTCTGCAAGTACATACCTTTTTGGTATGCAGATTGTCAATACTAAGTGGGGAGCACCACCGAGGTGAGTACACAAGTACTCTTAATTTACGAACTGAAATATTGGGTCATTTATGTTTTGCTTAAACTGATACTGGGTTGACATAGTTTCGGAATGCTTTGCAAATTGGGTCATTTAGTGGGAAATAAATGTGACACTCCTAAGAAGAAAGGGGCACAACAAGGTTTGATCTACTTAGAAATTAGGTTGTAGTACTAGTGGAGACCGATGGTTAGAGTGAAAAGTTTTCTAGGAGATTGATGGCGAGGAAAAGGACGTCGGTGGTCAATGGTTATTATTTTACAGCGGTCGGAAGAGGTTGCGACGACAGTGGTGGTTGTCGTGAAGTAGTGTCGGCTAAGAGATGGCGGCAAGGTAGTGATTGTGATAGCTGGTGGTTGTAAGGTTTGTAGAGAGAAAGATGAACATAATGGTTTATAGAAAGAGAGAAGTAGAGGAGGTAAAAATTGATGATTAACAGATGGTTGAAAATTTTGAGAGTGATAATAGAAGAAAATACATTAAAAAAAGATAGAGGGTAAAATGACTAAATTGCCTGCACATAAAGAGTTATTATATGATTAATAGATTCCACGTCATAGTTTTCTCTAATGATGCCTACAATAGGAAGATTAGCAAAGTGTTTGAATACAATAGAAAAATTAAAAGTTCATAGCTTACAAAAGAAAAATATTATAACTTCAATGCTTTTTAAATTATTTGCCCAATTTAGTTTTCTTATTATATTATGTTGTAATGATATTGTGTATTCAAAAGCTGACGTGACTTTGAGTTAACATGGTCACCGCACCAACAGTCCAACACTCTCCACTTAACAAACAATGCCAAACACCCCGCAAATAAAAAGTTTATACAATACAATCCCTATTTAAAAGCGCGGCAAAGCCCTTCCCTGAACTAACCCCACTCCCAAACACTCAAATTTCCGATCAAACCTCATTCTCCGGTTGTCTCCTCCACCACTGGTGACCGATACCAGTTTCGATCATCAAATTCGTAGCAGGTATTTTTATTCATGCATGCTTATTGCTAATCCTTAGTTTAAATTTCATTTCATTTCGGGGGTGTTTGGCTAAGCTTATATATGTTGGGCTTATGAGCTTATTAGCTTATATTTGTTGAATAAGTCTAAAGTAAGTGTTTGACTAAGGTTTTTTTTTTGTTTCGGCTTATATGTGGGCTTATGAGCTTATTTGATTTCGGCTTGTATTTCATAAGTCCAATTTTCTTGCTTATTTTGAAAATTGTGCGCTTATATAAGTGTATTATGATATGATAAACTTATATAAGCCCATAAGTATCAAAATAAGCCACAAAATTAGGGCTTATGAAATATAAGCCGAAATCAAATAAGCTCATAAGCCCACATATAAGCCAAAACAAACACCCCCTAAGCTTATATGAGTGGGCTTATGAGGTTATAATGTTATAAAAATGGGTTTCCCAAACTTTGTGCTTATATGAATAGGGGTGTGTTTATATAACAATATTATATAAAAAGACTTTTATAAGGTAAGAGTAGGGTTGTATCGGTTGGAAAACCCCCTTCCCTCCGGAGACAAAGGTCAATGGTTCGATCCTCACTCCCTACAAAGCCGGAGGTCCTCTATAAGACGGGTAGGGGTAACACTGTCTACATCTTACCTCCCCCATACCTCGTATAAGACGGGATTGGGTAACGTTAAATGTACCTAAATGAATTAAATTTTAATATAGATGTCAACATGACAACACGTGAGAGGTAAATCATCGTAACACCGTGGTTGAGGGACATGTCCCCACAATTTGGGCTAGTATCGCGGGAATTTAGGGGGTGTTTTGCAAGAATACATGAAAAATTAGCTATTTGTTATAATATTTTCATTTATAAAAGGTTTTGAGTTAAATATAGAAACGGGTTTTCTCTGTTGAGGTTGTTACTTGGAAAGGGCGAGCATTTTGACTCGGATGTACGCGGCCTAACCAGGGTGTCAATCCTGTCAGTCAGTGACCGTTTCCGACCCTTGCACTGGCATTCCCAAAATATGTGCCTAGTGAGGCTTGAACATACCTCTTCTGAGGACATCATGATGCCTAACCATTAGGCCACCTTGGTAGTGGCTTAAGTTAAATTTGTTTGAATAAAAGTAAATTTAATTATTTTTCGCAAAATTAACACTTTTTAATAAGGAGCTTTCTACATGCTTATTAGAGATCTGCTTATATTAAGCAGAGATAAGCAGAAGTAGATTGGGTAACTCAAAACTGTTTTGGCCTAAAAATAAGCAAATACAAATTAAGCAATCTCAGACATCCCCTTAATATATTGCTTGCTGTTGTTATGTCCTTGAATGTTGTATGATGATTTACATTATTACATTTGTATATAGATCCATTAGTAATGTGTTATCGGGTGGGATAGAATGATTGTGATAACGATGAGAATGTATATGATAAATTGGTATACGCATCGATAACAATAAACCACACAGTTTTACTTATCACTTGCTAAAAGTTTGCTTAATATTTGTATGAGGATTTACTTATTTATCTGCAAGCTGTTTCATGCTTTGTGTATTCATTTCGCTGTCATAAAGGTTTATCTGTTCTGATTTTGTTTGTCTATACATATCGAGATTTAAGGGTTGCAAAGCTTTCATATGTGTTTGTTTACTTGTGTTCTAAACTGATAAGAATCTATATCTATGCTTTCATGTTTGATCGACTGGAAAATCTTATCTTCAGTTTCAAAACTTGATATAGTTGGTGTATTTAGTGAGTGTTTTGAACAAAGTTTATTAATAGTAGATTTTTACGGTACCTAATCTTGCAGACAGCTAGAATAGCGTGGGATGGATAGGATCAGCAACCTTCCTTTTAGTATAATAGAAGTCATCTTATGTTTTTTAACTATACAAGAGTTGGTAAGGACAAGTATCCTCTCTAGGGAATGGAGGTACCGTTGGACCAAAATTCCTAATCTTGAGTTTATTGAGGAGATGTTTGAAGTATCAACTGATGAGGCTGTCATCGTCCATTCTGGATCAATCGTTTGAACACCCAAGTAAAAGGCAGAAGATGAACAAGAAGAGTAAACTTATGTATGCTATATGCCAAGTTTTGTTAATGCACGATGGTCCATTACGCGAGTTCAGTCTTTCATTGTTACCAGATGTCTCATTGGCTAAGATTGACCATATCATGTTTCATTTGTCGAAGAAAACTACTGTCAAGACACTAAAACTTGAATTTCATTCCATGAGATATAGGCTACCCTACTCTCTCTTCTCATTCCGGCAGTTAACAGACCTACGTCTTATTGGTTGTACTTTTAATCATCAACCTATTTTCAGTGGATTGGATAGTCTTACAACCTTATTTATGGATGGTGTGTGCATCCACAAGGCAACACTTATACATCTCCTATCCAATTGTCCATTGCTTAAGACCCTCGTAAGTTGTTATTGTAGAATATGTTCCTTGTCGGCTGTCATTACTTATCTGACTATTTTAAGCTGTTACAGGATATCAAGAGTTTAACTCTCCTAGGCTGTGACCCTTCCACCATTACTGACCTATTCGAGTGTTGACCGGTGATTGAACAACTGTCTATTTCGTTTGGCATCATTCAGGTAATAATAAATGGTATATAGCTTCGGGAAAATAGTGAGCTTAATACTAACCTTTGTTATACTTGTTCAAGTCTTTTCTTCATGACAGAGTTCCAAGAGAATTTCCAACTGCACTAAACCACCTTAAATGCTTATGTATAGATCTTGTGCAATTCACTCACAAAGACGTGCTATCTATTCTTGTTCTTGTGATCAAAAGCTCTCCCTACTTGGAGAAACTTAGGGTAGGGACACTAACTAACATATATCCATCTTGTATTCTGTTTTTTGTTAATCGTATGTGAAAATACACTTACACAAGAATTACCAACAACACTTCTTGTAGGTTCTAGATGATTATTGGGATATGAGATCTAGGAGAAGTGACTCTTTTACACCTGAAGATTATTCGGACGTTAAGTTGGAGCATTTGAATGAACTAAAGATTACAGATAGAATATATCGCAACAGGAAGCGTCAGTTGGATTTTGTGAAGCTTATCTTGGCCAAGTCACCGGTGCTTAAGAAGGTGAAGATATTCCTATCCAAAGAGGTTTCTAAGAAAAAAGAGTCTCAGATTTCAGGAATTCTCATGGGCTCCCCTTGTACATCACCAGACGTACGAATCACTTTTGAGGAATCAGAATTGTGTGAATGACAAAACAAAAAAGTTTATATGACTGGTATTGCATCTACAGCTTTGTGACTTCTAAATTTGGTATCTTTGCGTTTATACTTTTTGGTTTCAGAATTTTGACGTGCACTCGTGTGTTTGGATTGGATTATATTACATATCTTTACTTTGTCAAGATATGTTCGGTAATAGAACTGGTTTTTAAAGTGATCTGTTACCTGTTTTATCTGATGTTATTTTATGTTCTGTACATTGAACAAGTGCACGAATTAGGTCAAAACAGTGGCCCATATAACATATTTACTAATTATCACAAGTAGGACAGATGGGCTCTTATAAGAGGGAAAGGGTTGAAAAAACATCGTGCGTGATTTTAGAAGGGTGAGTGTGTTGATTGTTAAAAGAGGCAATAGGTTAAGGAATTGTGTATTGAGAAATTGAGGGTTTGAGGTAATAGGTTAAGATAAAAAGAAGTCAGTCGAGGCTTATTGTGGGCTTGGATCCCGTGTAGCCAGGCAGTATAATTGTTTGGTTAGTTCTTGGCCTTGATTCAAGATCAATATGGGTACTGGTGCTGTTTTTAGTGGTATATATTGTTGATCTTTATGTTATCAGAAAAATGGTCTTCATGTGCAGTTAGTGGGGTGTTTGTATGTGATATTGACATATTGTGCAAGTTTAGCAGGTGATTCGCAGACTTTTTGGGCATGTGCCAGCTTTTCGTCTATGAAATGACAATCCCAATTCATTAGAGCATAAGCACATTGAGTGGTCTGATTCTTAAGAATTGGCTAGTTTGTGCGTGAATGTGAATTATTTGAATTGGAATTAGGAACAATACGTATTACCCAAGTTCTACTAGAAGTTTTATGTTCGACCATTACGTGGACTTAAGATAAAAAGACACTAGACGCCTTTTAGCAAGTGATAGAGAATGATACGCTTAGGCAGGAATAGTAGGTGAGTCGGGTACATGTTCAGCTTCGTCTCTGTTTTTTTTAGATGTGGCACTTTTGACACATTTCTAAATGGGTTGATTTGGGTTACTTCAGTTTAAACGGGTCAAACTGAGTAAAATACAGATAAAAAAGTAATGGGTCAATACGGGTTATGCTTTTATTCTCAAACGGGTCAAAATAAGTACTTTACACTACGACCACCACCATTAGTGATGAGCCTAGCATGCAGATCATATTAGATTTGCAGACCATTAGTTCTGTGGGTTAAACATATTGTGCAGGGTTGTTTGCACGTCTGCTCTTTGTTCAGCCATTGATACTCCTTTAAATGCCGACACTTAGTGCTTCTTCACTTTGTTGCTTGTTGATTATTGTGTGACCTTGCGGTCTGAAAACACTAGTCTTGATGCTGATATATAATGGCTAATATCTTAGTGACAATATCGGGCAAATATTTTGGTCAGTTGGAAATCAATTAGACGAAACACGTTGTGAGTTTAATCGACTTTTCATCAGACATGGGATTTTGATTAAGATGAGTTTTTGCTACTCAAGTCTTTTTGTCCCTTCAGTGAAATGAAGAATTGAGTTCTATTATGAGATATAAGATTTTTTAGAAGATGATACAGTATTTTGCAACTTAATACTTAAATTAACAGAGTGAATAATGTTTGGGAATAGTGTTTTGATTTGCAACTTTGTAAAAATGCAATAAAAACAAAGAAATAATAAACTATAAGAGTGCACGGTGCAATGACATATCACATGGCGATTTTTTTTTGCCTCATGGCGGCACCAAACTACACCGGTGTGCTCGTTATAGCGGCGTTATCCGGCGTATAGCCATGGCCAAAACGGCTGTTATTTGACTTTTTTAGTGGGTGGTGTATTTTTTGTGGTGTGTTATGAGACCCACATGCCTTATAGCATGTTATAGTTGAAAATAGTGTTTTAGTTATAGTGGTTTTATAAGGTATGTGCTAACGTGACGTGCCTTTAAAAAATTATAAGGCATGACTGCATCTAGCTCTCTAAACAAATTTTAATGAAATTCGTATATAAGATTTTTCTGTTTAATATTAATTAAAAAACTAGAGTAAAGTGCAAAAATAATCCTTGTGGTTTCTCAAAAAACTATCTCACGTCCCTCGTTAAAAATTTGCCCAAAACACATCCCTCCGTCAATGTTTTGAGGCACGATACATCCCTTGGACTAACGGTGCAAACTTTTTTCTGTTAAATACTAACGAAGGTCTAAAAGGAGGGTATAATTGTCTTTTTGCTGCCACAGGGATATATGGTGAACCTTTACTTTAAAAAAAAAATTTTATTTTTTTTAAATATTTTTTTACATTATTAAAAAAAATTAGTTTTTTATTTTTTTTTAAAATATTTTTTTACATTATTATTCGTCAAAAAATTTACAAAATTTTAGAAAAAAATTTCGCCTGTTTTAAAATCTTAATTTTTTCATACTTTTTGAATTAAAAAAAAAATTACATTATTATTCGTGAAAAAATTTAAATTTTCTTTCAAAAACTTTAAAAAATATATATTTTTTTGCATTATTATTCGTACCTTTTACGTTTTTAAAAAAAATTTAAAAATTTCTTTTTTAACTTCTGAAAATAAAATTATTTTTTTTCGTAAGAAAACGTAAAACTGTATAAAACTATTTAAAAAAAAGTTAAAAATTAATTTAATTTTATATATATTTTAAAAAAAATTCGAAGAAAAAAGAAAAAATAAATATTTTTTTTTAAATATTTTTTTTTCAAAAAATAATTTTTTTTAAATTTAAAAAGTATGAAAAAATTTAAAATTTTTAAAATTTTTAAATTTTTTCACGAATAATAACGTAATTTTTTTTTAATTTAAAAAGTATGAAAAAACTAAGATTTTAAAACGGGTGAAATTTTTTTTCTAAACTTTTGTAAAAAAATTAAAATTTTTGACTAATAATAATATAAAAAATATTTAAAAAAATTAAAAAACAAAGAAAAACTAATTTTTTTTAAAGTAAAGGTTCACCATAGCAAAAAGACAATTATACCCTCCTTTTAGACATTCGTTAGTATTTAACAGAAATTTTTTTTGCACCGTTAGTCCAAGTGATGTATCGTAACCACATGGATGATTTTTGCACTTTACTCAAAAAACTAATATCATTGCCATTTCAACAAAGATGTTGGAATAAATAGTTTTATCTTTTGTTCATCCTCAAAATAAGTAAAAATATTAAGTAAAAATATTTTGGATGAACGAAAACTTATTTCAATGTAATATAAGAGTTTGAATTATAAAATAGACGGCTATTTTGTCAAAAGCTTCATTATAAGAGGGCACGGTACAATGCGCTAAAGGGTGCGTTTTCTCCGAAAACGCAGTACGAAAACGCCAACACCATACCCAACTCGCGTTTTGGTGTCTCAAACCGAAGTAGCCAGCCCAAATGGTCTGAGAAAACGCCACAGACGGCGCGAGACACCGTGCCGTGTCTTGCATTTTCGTGCTCGCGTTTTCGTGTTTGTTTTTTTTCTTCTTTTTTGTGAAAACATAATACGCAGAATTGTTGAAGTAGATTAACAATGGTGGTCTGGTGGAGGATGAAAACGAACTGTTTGAAAAGAAAAAGAAAAAAGAAAAATTATTTTATATATTTACTGTGTGTTAAAAACTGAAATAGGTGTTGTTAGGGGTGGAAACGAGACGAGCCGAGCCCGAGCCAGTCAGAGCTCGAGCTCGTTTATATTTTAAAAAGCTCGAGCTCGAGCTCGGCTCGTTTCGAGCCTTTAGAGTTAAGCTCGAGCTTGGCTCATGGTAAGATACATAAAGCTCGAGCTCGGCTCGTTTGTGATGTGCATTTAAAAAATAAAGCTTGACATCTTGAGCTTACTTGTTCGAGCTCGTTTATCTAGAGCTCGTTTATATGTTTTGAGCTCGTTTATTAGAGCTCATTTAGGCTCGCGAGCCTAATCGAGCTTTGTATAAAGCTCGGGCTCGTTTGTTAAATGAGCTTTAGTTTAGGCTCGAGTTTGGCATGAGCTCGTTTAGGCTCGGCTTGTTCGAGCTTTTTACCGATCCGATCATAAGCTTTTCACGAGTGGCTCGACTCGTTTCCACCCCTAGGTGTTGTGTAGGGAACCACATGCATGAGTAACCACATAATTATCATCTGGATAGAGGTCCGTCTAGATGTGCCTTTAAGGTGGATATCCAAAAAGCTTATGATACGGTTGATTGGGCGTTTTTGAAATCTATATTGAATGGTTTTGGTTTTCATCCACGTATGATTGGCTGGATTATGGAATGTGTCACATCAACGTCGTTCTCTTTAAGCATAAATGGATCTCTTCATGGTTACTTTAAAGGAAAGCGTGGATTGCGCCAAGGAGATCCAATGTCCCCTTATTTATTCACGCTTGTCATGGAGGTTCTTACTCTTATGTTGAGTAAACGGGTTCGGGATTCTAATAACTTTACATACCACCGGTATTGCTCTAATCTTAACATTATTAATCTTTTTTTTGCCGATGACCTTTTCTTGTTTGCTCATGGTGATATGGACTCGGCTCGTGTTATTATGGATTCGCTGGATGAATTTAAGCATGCATCGGGTCTCACTCCAAGTCTTCCTAAAAGTACAGCCTACTTTTGCAACGTGTTTAACTATGTAAAGCTTGGTATTCTCAATATCCTTCCTTTTGAAGAGGGTAAGCTCCCGGTCATGTATTTAGGAGTGCCTCTTGTTCCCTCTCGTCTTGTTTATCGAGACTGTTCGGAATTAATGGAAAGGATTAAAAGGAGAGTTTGTGACTGGAAATATAAGGTGCTTTCTTTTGCCGGTAGGGCTCAACTCATTCGTTCAGTTCTTAGTTCTATGCACTTGTATTGGGCTTCGGTTTTTATCCTCCCTACTAGTCTGATGCTTGAATTAGAGCGAGTTATGAGAGGGTTTTTATGGTGTCAAGGTGAGATGAAAAAGGGTAAAGCTAAGGTGGCATGGGAAGTTGTTTGTTTACCTAAGAAAGAAGGTGGGCTTGGTATAAGACGGTTGGAGGCTTTTAACAAAGCTCTTATTTCGTCGCATATTTGGAGCATTCTTTCGGGCAAGGAATCGTTGTGGGTTAAATGGATCCACTCGCATAAACTTAATGGTCGATCTTTTTGGGATGTTCCATTACGAGGCAAGATTTCATGGGGTTGGAGCAAGATTTTACAAATTTGTCAATTGGTGAGGCCTTTCTTCTGGTCTAAAATTGGAAATGGGATCTCAACATCAGCGTGGCATGATACTTGGAGCTCGGTTGGTCCTTTGTCATGTGTTATCTCGAACAGGGACATATTTAGAGCTGGTTTTTCTTTGGAATCGAGGGTGGCTGATATAATTAGCCATGATGAATGGGCTTGGCCTACTGAATAGAACGTGAAGTACCCTAGTTTGACTAGCATTAATATTCCTATTCTTTCTAATGCTACTGATGGTATTACGCTTAGGGACCTGAACAATAAGAAAGCAACTTTCTCGGTCTCGGCTATGTGAGAATGTATCCACCCTCGTAACATAGAGGTTAGTTGGTTTCATGTGGTTTGGTTCTCGCACCAAATTCCTCGTCACGCTATTCTCTAATGGCTAGTTGTTAAGCGGAAGCTTAAAACTCAAGACCTTTTGAGGCAATGGGATGTTAGTAACTCTACTAACTTAAACCTGCCTATTTGTGTGTTATGTGAAGCTCAACCGGACTCGCACGATCATTTATTTTTTGAGTGCAGGTTTTCATATTGGATTTGGGAGCGTGTTAAAGGTGTTACGGGTATCCCTAATCTGCCTTCAACTCTTAATGCTATTGTTGATTTCCTTACTCCCTTGGCTAAAATGACGTCTATCAGAAGTGTTGTATGTAAACTTGTTTTTGCGGCTTCATGTTACTTTATTTGACAAGAGCATAATTTTCGGCTCTTTAAGAAGATGAAGAGGTCTCAAGATCAGATTCTGGACATGATCAAGTCTAATGTTCGTTTAAAGCTGTTGACGTGCTCATTCAAGCAGACGTCTAATGTCTTAATGATTGCTAACATTTGGATGTTGCCAATGTCGCGCATTCGGTCTCCTCAACACTAACGTTATGTCAATTTTTATTATTTTATGTACGTTGAAGTGGTTTTTCCCGATAGGTGCTATTGTTAGGGTATTCCATGTTTGTGTGGATCTTGGGGTTTGTCTCAAGTAGAGTCTGAGCAAGTTCAAGCGTCTGCTTGAGGTTAATGTGGTACCTTAGCCACATTTCATTGTAATGAACCGTTTTTTGGTGTAATATATTTTACCGGGGGCAAGTTGTCCTTTTTACCCAAAAAAATAGAATGTAATGTCTTATTTGAATTTGGTTTAAATGTAATGTTTTATTGACATAAATGAGAATAAAAAATGTGTGAGGTTTATTTAAATAAATGAAAGAAAAAAAGATCACCATAACACCATAAATGTGGTGTTAACTAGGGAAAGAGTTTTTGGTGTTGTAGTGAATTTTGGTGTTGTGATGAATTTTGATGTTATGGGAAAAAATGATGACGTGACACTATTTTTCCTTACGACATTAACACGATGACTCGACTGTACCCATGCTCTAATTATAAGAAAAGTTACTCATCTAACATTCGAACTTATTATCTTATACGTATTATGATATTTGGATTGTCGAATAAACACTACAAACGAGCATGTTAGTGAAAATAAGAAGTTTAGTTATTAGTCGAGTAATTTTGTTAAGAAATATTGAAGGCGCATTAATTTTTTAACGCATCATCTTATTTTTACTTTACGTTCACGTTTTAGCCGTAATGGTCGCCACTTAACCAATCATCAAATTAATCTTTTTAGAAATTTAATAAATCCTAAAATTAAACTTTTACTAAAATTTAAAAAATATTAATACATTTGTGGTTGATACATATTTTGTTGCGATTGGAACATTTTTTGTTGATACATTGTTTGTTGTTGTTGTCGAAGTACGAACTGTGGGTTGTGGTATTGTGTTTGTTGGTATTGTAGTGATTGTGTTGTGTAAACAAAAGTTGGAGGTAAAAAATGAACCAGTGGTGAGTGATCGAGTTGGAATTTGGAGTTGGGTGTTAGGACATTTTGTTGTCGATGTTTTGAAGTTTTGTTTTGTGAGTATTTTAAGATTTTTTGAAAAAGAATTATAATATATGGAATAAGATTTGAGTGTGCGAGAAAAAATGAGAGGGTGAACAGGTATTTATAGGTAAACAAGTAAGGATAAAATTGAATTTTTTTTTTTAATTAATATAGAATGATTCTTTTTTTAGCCGTTACCCACTTTTTTCTTTGTTTTCGTTAGGTGAACTATTTCCCAGAGCACCCTTTTTTTCACCATTCACGCGTCAAAGTGAACCGGCCGTAATGGTTTCACCTTTGCTTCATCGACCCCATTACATTCCGTTTAAAAAATACATAGTATTGTTTAACTTAAACCGTCAATATATCAAGTTAAAAAGAATAAAAAAGTAAAGTAAGTAAATTCCAAACACCCCCTGCATTTTGTGAGCATATGGTACAATTGCGCCAAGGCCATGGCCGGTGCCACAACGCAAAAATGATAGCACTATACCCATAGTGTGCTTGGGTTGTTATGTGTGAGCAAGAGGGTGTCTCATGGCACAAGAATTACAAGGGATAGTGTTTTGTGTGATGTGAAAAGCTCTCATGTTATAGTAAAAAAATGTTGAGGCTGCACCACTTTTCCCTATGACACCATCTCATGACACCAACCAGAGGCGGGCTTTGAACTCCAAGTCATCAGGTGCACAAATATATTTTATACTAGTACAAAGAAAATCAGAAATGATTTCAAAAAGTACGATTTCATTAAAATTATTAAATAAGTTAAGAATATATATTTTTTGGCATATTAGTGGACTAACTAAGCATGATATGTATATGTGTGACATGAATATTTGGGATCGGGTTTATTTTTGAGAAATCAGGATAGGTAGCGAAAATTTACACTAGACAACAATTATCCATCGGATTTCTGTGAACCCCTGAAAACCTCTTAAGTCCGCCTCTAGCACCAACTACACCTAACTTTCTTTTAATTTTCGAAATCAAAGACATATTCCACTAGTGAATTCACTAATATAAAAAATAAAGAATAAAGTTATAATTACGCCTAGTGGCAAGTAGATTGTGACTATCAATTTAATTAATTAGTTAAGAGTAAATCTGTTATTTTACCAAAAAGTAAGAAAGAGAAAGCAGTAATAAATGCACTTTTTTTAAACTGTGTGTTTTTTGTCGGATGACAATAATTTTGGGACGGAGGGAGTAATAATACTGTAGTTATATTAAGATTTACAAGGTAAATGGGATCTTTCTGTATCATTAGCTGGTGCAATTTTTGTTGGGTGGATGGATGGGGGAATGCTCTGATTAGGAGAAAGAAATGCATACGGTAATTAACGCGAAGAATTGCAAACGATTGGTAGTCACTTGCTAGAAATATAAGGGGTGTTTGTGTTAGCTTATATACCGGGCTAATGAGCTTATGTAAATTTGGAATAGCTCATAAGCCTACTTTTTATGAGTTTATCAAGTTGAGCTTATGACCTTAAATGAAATATAAGCTGAAAAAACTAGGCATTTGAGCTTTTTTGAATTTACATAGCTAACACAAACACCCCTTTAAGCGAGATTGCATGATGTTGTTATTCAAAGCGCAAAGGGTAGTCACCTGTCTTTTTAGGTACTTCGACTCATGACACCAACTACACCTAACTCTCTTATAATTTTCAAAGTCAAAGACATATTCCACTAGTGAATTCACTAATATAGAAAAAAAGGAAAACATTATAAATACGCCTAGTGGCAAGTTGATTGTGACTATCAATATCAATTTAGGGGGTGTTTGGGAGTGCGTTTGCACCCCGATTATCTGATTATCACGGTCTGAAAACGCAATAATCCAGTTGTAAGTGTTTGGATAATAAAAGTGGAAAATCACTTATCTGCGTTTGAAACCCATCAAAACGCCATTTTGAAAAAGTAGGCGTGTCATATTCAACTTGTGTTCAAGGCAGTGGCGGAGCCAGGATCTTGGCATATGGGGGGCAAAAAAATTTCTCCGAAAACAGCTTTAAAAACCGCAGCTTTTTAGCGGCTTTTTAGTAGCGTTTTAGCACTTTTTAGCAATTTTTAACAGTTTTTTAGCAGCTTTTAGCAATTTCTTAGCATCTTTTAGTAGCTATTCAATAACTTTTTGATATTTAAGCAGCCTTATCGGGAGCAATTTGAGATTTAGGATGGGAGCAAGCTAAAAATAAGGCCATAAAAATACAATTTTTGCACACAAAAAAATCGCCAGTTTATCGGGGGCAACTGCCCCCTACCTAATACATGCCTCCGCCCCTGGTTCAAGGGGCATGGTTTGGGTTGGTGAAGAACGGTGATGACTGAAGATGGAGATGAATATTCATGTTTTGAGGAAGAGAAACTAGGGAGGTGATGAAAGTGACAGTAGTAGGTGAATAATAAAAGGAAGAGATAAAGGATAAATTTATATGACTCACGGTTTAATAAATTAAAAGTGTTGAAAATAATGTATCATAATAAAACGTTATTGTTAATTTGTATGTTAAGTTTTTGTAGTAAAAATGTTATACGTTCAAACTATAAAATTGAGTCATCATATATGTTTTCCTTTTAAAAGCTAAATGTCTATTTTTGTCATTTTACATATCAAGTCATAAATAATCTGATTTGTCAAACACTATAAAAAACTGATTATATCAAACAGCATAATCAATTCCAAACACTATTTTTCATAATCACGTTTTGTGACAGCTGAGTTTTCAAAACGGATAATCTATTTTGAATAAGCAATCCCAAACACCCCCTTAATTAATTAGTTAAGAGTAAAACTGTTATTTTACTAAAAAGTAAAAAAGAGACGACAGTAATATATATGTTTTTTTTAACGGTGTATTTTTTGTCTAGAGATAATAATTTTGAAATGAATCGTTGAGAAAAAAAATCATAATAACTTTAAACCGTAATGAATCCATGGCCCACAACCAGCATCGGGCCCACTAACACTAACATATACTCCATCCGTCTCTAAATAAGTGTCCATTATTGACTTTTGAAGTCATTTTTTTGCAACTTTGACCTTAATTATTTCTTTTTTGGTTATATAATATTTGATGCAAAATATATGAATAGATTGCGTTTTAAATGTATTTTCATTGATATAGTTTTCATTAAGTATCATATAATATAAACAAAATAATTTAAGGTCAAAGTTGATGAAAAAAGACTTTAAAAGTCAATAGTTGAAGATGAGTAGTACACATAGTGATCAGTGACTATATACTAGAATCTAAAAGGGCGGTAAAACCCCCAATTTTCTCCGGCGATTTAACCTCCCTTTACGGCGGTCACCGTCCACCGCTGCTTCTACTCTGGTTTATTTCTTTATTGTTTTATTACACATTTTGTTTTATTTAATTAGTGTGCATTTCATTTCAATACTATTTGTGCTATTAGTTTTCATACATATACAGATAAATACTAGTCACTTACAATAAGATATTACTAATAATTTACCTTCTCGAAAGTGCAATTGCCGTCCGGGTGGGAAACTTTTATTGCGGATATCGTCCCTGTCTCAAAGTGAAATGACTAAAATGCACGTGCCTTTAATGAGTCATTGTCATTTTACTTTAGGGCATTTAGTCATTTCACTTTTGAGGCATGGACGATATCCGCACCAAAGGTTTCCCACGTGGACGACTCTTGCAGTTTCGAAAAGGTAAGAAATGCGCCCTAAAGTTTGGGCTAGGGCTGAGCATAATAGACCGTGAACCGGACCGGACTTTTTCGGTCCGTCCTTTCTCTCATATTCGGTATTCGGTCCGATTCGGTCTTTAGCAAAACCGGATATCATGCTTTGTTGGACCGGACCGAAGACCGAACCGGCCCGGACATGGACCGAACATTTCGGTCTGGTCCTCGGTTCTGTGTTTTGAGCCAAATTGGTTTTTGGTCCGGTCTTGGTCGGTCCGGTCCGGTTTTCAGCTCGTGATCAGCCCCTAGTTTGGACATACCACACGGACGATTTTTGCAATTTACTCTTTAGGGGTGACTAGGGGAGGGTCGGACACAGTCACGAGACGGAAAACCTGATCAGGGAAAACCTCGTCCGTTTACCCGTTTTTTATGCGTTACCATTTTATTGATATCTTATATATGTAGCTTATCATCGTTATACCCTTGAATGTTATATTAGGATTTACAAGGTAAAAGGGGTCTTTGTGTATCATTAGGACATTAGCTGGTGCAGTTTTTCTTGGGTGGATGATGGATGGGGCCTGGGGATTCAACTGGTGAGGTTTTTCTTGGGTGAGGAGGATGGGGCCTGGGGGAAGGCTATGATTAGGAGAAAGAAATGCATACGGTAATTAATGCGAAGAATTGCAAACGATTAGTAGTCACTTGCTAGAAATATAGGGGGTGTTTGTGTTAGCTTATATACCGGCCTAATGCTTATGTAAATTTGGAATAGCTCATACTTTTTTTGTTGCAAATGAGTTTATCTTTTCTCATAAAATGTTTCTTTCTCATGTTTTTATACATTTGACTGCTGTTTAATATTCATATCTGCTTGCTTATATATCTATGCTTCATGTGTGATTGAGTGAAAACTGGTATGTTTTATGCCAAAACTTGCTAGGATGTTGAAATTCAGCTATATTGTATTGTGCTTCTTTGGTTTGTGTATTAAACGGATTTTATATTTTTCCAGAATCTTCTGAGATGGATAGGATCAGCAATATTCCTTTAAGTATAATAGAAATGATTTTATGTTTTTTACCGATTGAAGAGGCGGTAAGGACAAGTATCCTCTCTAGGGAATGGAGGTACCGTTGGAACAAAATTCCTAAACTCACGTTTATCGAGGAGAGAGATCAAGTTTCGACTGATGGGGCTGAGTCGCCTGATGAAGCTGAGTCCTCTGATGGGGCTGAGTCCTCTGATGGGGCTGAGTCGTCCGATGAGGATGAGCCGTCTGATGAGGATGAGCCGTCTGATGAGGAGCAAACAATAGCCCGAGCAAGTAAAAGGCAAAAGATGGACAAAAAGAGTAAATTTTTATATGATATATGCCAAGTTCTGTTAATGCACATGGGTCCAATAGATGAATTCGCCCTCAAAATGATCACTGGTGTTGAAAAATGTGTTGAGATTGACCGCATAATATTTTATCTGTCGAGGAAAACTAATGTCAAGAAATTAACACTCGACTTAGATGGGTTATATAGCTTACCCTTATCTTTCTTCTCGATGACTCAGTTAACTGACCTTTATCTTAGTGGCTGTTGTATCCAGTCTATCAACCATCAACCAGCATTCGGTGGATTTGGTAGTCTGACAAGCTTATATCTGTACGAATTATGGACCTCTACAAAGACAGTTATACATCTCTTATCCAACTGTCCAATGCTGAAGACCGTGACTATGGTAATTTATTTTTAAAGTAAAATATATACCTATACTCGCCGGCTTTGATAACTTATCTGAATATTGTCTTCTGCAGAAAATTGATGGTTATACTATCACTTCTAATAATGATTCCTCCATTACTAATCTATTTGAGTGTTTAGCGACCGTTGAAAGTCTATCTTTACGGTGTGGCATCATCGAGGTAAAAATTTAATATTATTATTAGTTTATATATAATTTGATTCTACTTTGAGATTTTTATTTACTTACTGTGTTATTAATCTATGTTTTGGCTATTATTCAAGTGTTTTGCTTTACGCGGAGTGCCAAAGGAGGTTCCAACTGCATTAGTTCACCTCAAATACTTGTGTATCGAATATGTATGCTTTCTACACAATGAGGGTCTACCTAATCTTTTTCTTATGATCAGAAGCTCCCCGAACTTGGAAAAACTTAGGGTGGAGGTAATCACTTTGCATCATATATATATTATTTTTTCCGTATGTCAAACTGCACACATATGTGAATGATTTATGCTGAATGTAGATTATAGATGACGAAGTATGTCTTAAGAGACCTAAGCTGCTCCCCCCATCCATCTTTACATTATTTGAAAAGTATTCAGATGTTTGGTTGGAGCATCTGACTGAATTAGAGGTCACAAGCTTTCACCATGCAACAGCTGAAATGAATTTTGTAAAGCTTATCCTTGCCAAGTCACCTATGCTAAAGAAGGTGACTATATTCTTCCACAAGCTTCAATGTGACGAAGAGTATGGGATTGAAGAAAGCCTCACATACTCTCGACGTGCATCACGGATGGTTAAAATCACTGCTATACCGATTAATGGAAGTGAATGGTGGTAAGTGGTAACACATGGTGCTTTTGCTATTTTCGCTATTCATTTGCTGAAATGAACCTTTGAGTTATGATCCAAGATGTTATAATATTAGACTTTCTTAGACCATTATTCCTTCTAGAACTGTAGACCAAAAGGTTTGTGGGTCGACCCGATTGTGTTTTGCTCTTTGTACTCTTCATATTGCCTAACACTAGTGCTTTACTTTGTTGCTTGTTGAAAAATGTGTGACCTTGGGGGCTGAGATAACGAATCTTGTTAACAAAGCTATAATGATTAGTATCTTAGTAACTACATAGGAAAAATCTTTTGGTCGTTGCAGAACAATTAGGCAAAACACATTGTGCGCTTTTATCGTTTGTTCATTGAATAACTGGGCGGAAATGACTGCTGATCCTAACTTGTTTTATCGTAATAGTTAGAAAAAAAATGCACAATGCAACGATGAAACAGAAATGAGAAGCACAAACCACAATCTAACCAAACAGAAATGATCATTTGCGTGTTTTCCAAAATCTGTATGACCAAAAATGTATACGGTTTAACGCTAACCAAACATAAGTTGTTATCGAGGTCTATATCGGCATCCCTAACCATGTCAAAACTGCCGATAATTTGAAAGTCACATCCAATGTGTAAGTCGAACAAAATATGGGGCAACTTTTATAATGAAAACTGAATCCCTCGAAAGGTCAAAATAATCATTCAAAACCAGTGGAAGACTCAAAAACACTGTTAAGTTGTTTTAATTAGCTCCGAAGTAATATAACAAGATATATGTAAGTGGATACATTCTACAATATACTCATTTGCATGACGACGACGTCGTTTATACGTCTTGGGTTTCAGGGGATTTTTTGGGCTTCTGGCTCAAGGTCTTTTTTTTTTCATATATCGTTCTCATAATAACAATTCCAGAACCCTCTTCATTCTTTATCCTCCACCTCTTCCCACCAAATTCCTAGCTCTCTCTATGCTACAATAACGCAGCTTCACAGTGGGCAAATCATTTATCTAGACTTGAGGTAAACTATTTTGTGGTTTCGTTTTTATATAAAATGATTGAATTACAGATTATGTATATAGTGATTGGTTCTGAAAATTGTTGTGGGTTTTTGTATGTTTTTAAAAACCCTAATTTCATATCATCTCACTCTCTCTCTCAGGTAATCTGCAAATCCAGAAGATTCTTAAGTTGGTTGTTTGTCTACCAATGAAACCGTGAAGCTTGCCGGAAAATCAAACGGCTTCCTCTTTACTTAAATGAGCAACCACCTGATGGGTTCTATGAGGGCAAGTATGAGGGCAAGTAAGTTTATTGATTCACTTTTTGTTTAGAAGATTTATTTTTTTATCAAAGCACTTTATCATACTTATAAATAAGCCCTTTTAATCTGCCTAGGAAATACTGCTTGCATTTGATTATTTTTTGTATAAGCAAATCATCAATAAAAAAAACCAATCAGAAAGGGGTGTAGTTTTCTTTGTGTTTGTTAGAATTGTTTGTGGTGATTGTTAAACTTATATTGTGCAGGTTCTTTGAACGAGTCATGGTGATATGGCTATTAAGATGCTGAATGGGTTTACAGCTGTGGTGCGGTTGCACCTTTCGAGTGTGCCGGGAGGCGGTTTATGGGTTCCAATATCATTCTCAGGTATAAGATTTGAAATTTTGGTTTTGGTTGCGTAATTGAATGAGTGATTTTTGAATAGTAAGTTTTGACTTTATGGGCTTATGTGACTTAAGTGCGAGCGGAAAAAAAATGCTTATAGTATATAAAACCTTAAATTTAACAGATACTTACAAAAAAAAATTTGGATTTGTAATTTTTAGCTTCCTGTAAGCTGCTGAATCTGCACTTAATTCCATGAATGGAATGGTGAGCTTTAAAACTCGATCAATTAATATGAGTTGGTTTATATTCTATATTAGTTCAACAATATAATACACGTTTATATGATGTCGAAACATTATTTACAGATATGCCCCGAGGATTCGTGGTTATTGCAATGGCAAGCATTCAGGAAGCTAAAGAAGCCATTAGAATGTTTGATGGATATGTAAGTGCTTTGTTCTTCTGTGACCTCATTTTCAACATCAAAAATTGACTAATGTTTCTCATTCAGTATCCGATGTAAGTTGTTTTTTTTGACAAAAAAATTGTCTCCACTAATTTAATGTTGATCTTTATAACTCTCCATTTCTTTATCTATGACTGCTATGTATTCTGAGTGGTTGGTGCTTTTTACATATATGATTCTTGGACTTCGGATATGCTTATAACCATATGTGTTAGTTAGAAGTTATAAATTTGTAGTATAGTTTTTTGATAATCGGCATACCAAGACTCAACATATATTGCATATGTAAACTTGAAGAATCAATATAAATGCATAGGTACGTGTTATTATTATTAGTGTTTACCATATACTGATATGCTAAGATGCGCCACTGTTTTCAGGTGCGCAATGTAGCGGATGAAGGGTCACTTGAGTGCAGATTGTTACGCTCTTATAGATTCACGTGAATTACAGGGAACGGGAGGCTTGATGTCGTATAAGCCTTATGATGTTTTAGTTTTATTATGACTTTGAATTTGTTTTTCTGTTTTTTTTAAGTATTTGGCAAATGTATTTTATTAGACAATAGACAAATATATATTTGCCTAATGTTACGTGTTTTAATTGGTGGCATAATGTGCGGGTCTGGCATACTTGGTAACGGGTCAAAATGACCCACGATAGCTTTTTGTCAATGAAAATTCTTCAACCTACTAACAAGACACCCACATGTAAGGTTTTCTTTGTTTTAATTTTAGTGACTGATTTCTACACCTAATTGTTTAACTATATTATCATGGCAAATGTTTATCATGCCTAAGTACTTTATTAACCTGTATAATTAGTAGTATAATAATTTAAACACTAATTGACAGGAGTAGGCATATCAAACTTGCGGCCTTTTAAAACAACATTAATCTATTAGGTTAATTGGTTTTTATCCCCATAAGTCTAATACAATTAATTCAACATAAACTTTCTGAATAGTTATTTAGTACAAGTTGTGCGTAAATGGGACGGGTATCACAGTAAGTATATCAGATCACGTGTTATAGGGATGTTAACTTCGTTTAGTGTTCCACTTCTTTTGTATAATGGTTGTTACTCTCGAGATGGTTGTTTTTGGTTAAATTTTATATCTTCTGGGACGCCTTTGGTTTCTTTTAAATGACATGAATGTTGTTGAACTGCTAAAACATTGATCATTATCATCCGGTCTTGACAAGCTGTGATTTTGGAGGAACTGCTGCTTACCAATCCAAGCAAGACAATTTCGCTTTTCTTATACCATGCATTGTGGGATAAGAACAAGTTTCAAGTTGATGCTCTGCAGTCACTCATAAACAACCTGTCCTGCACGTATGATTTCTTTTTATGATCTAATTTTTTTTCATCTTCTTCTGATGTTAATAAAATGATGTTATCTTCTATGGTAGAGTAGAAGAGGCATTGGACTTTGCAAAGGTTATACCAAACCACAACCTACGTATCATCGAAGGCGCCAACCACAGGTTCTGAAGCAAGTCCATTTTCTTAATTTTGTGTAAAATAAGTGCATGTTTAAACACAATACATTCTTGGGGTGATTTCCAGAGTCTGAGCACAAGATTCATTTGTGTATGCGGGGCATACTATCCAAGACACTGGGAGTAACGGAATCTGCGACAACAAAGCCATAAGGATTGATGTCACGATGTCACAAGGCTGCATTAATGGCTTGCCTGAGGTTCTAGAGATTACAAAAAAACTCAGGCGTGTGAATCCTCACATCAAACCCAATGTATCAACAGAAGCAACAAACTGGATTCAATTACCAATGGTATGTTGATGCCTCTAGCCCTCTACCTCAACTTAAACAAGTGCAAGTTAAGGCCTAGATGGTAACTAATTCAACGATGTTTGTTTATACCTGAAATCATGGACCATGCAAGCATTTTTTTGCAAGAGTGTAATAGAATTGGAGACCCACTAGGGGTTGATATATCTGATTAGTTACTGAACCCTTCTTTAATTTGAAATGGAAGTATGAACCTTCGTTTGGTTAGTGCTTCTTTGTTTGCGTTTAGATCTTCCTTCAATTGATTGAACCATGTTAATGCAATGTATTGACACCTTTTATACATTTGTTGTTACCTAGAAAACTAAAACAGATTACTCTATATTCTCCTGCGGTAACGCGCGGGCACAGAATTGCTTGTTACAATGAATGTTTGTGATCCTAATCATCAGCAAATACCGTCTTAGTCCCTGCAAAAAAGGGGCAACACGAATCAGATTGGACCGATTCAAGCTATAAAGGTAAATTTCAAAACTGATTACTAGTATAACGATATTTTAAGTCCACTTTTTCAAAGAATTAAAATGATTTATTAGGGTTCATGCATTATTGCGTGACTTCTGACCCGCTTGACCCGTTCAGCCTGTTTTCATTTTAGGGCCCTTCATTTTAACAAAAAAAGAATATCAAAGTTTACCCATATGACAGACGTAAAGTATAACCAAAATTGACCCATTTACTCTATAAATGGGTCTAAGTTTTCGCCTCTTTGAAAGAATGCATGCAGCATACCTTTGGCCCATGTAGTTATGCTTGGTTTACTAGGTCCACTTGGTCTTCTAGGTTTACGGCTTCTGTTATCGCTACTAGGACGAGCTCTTTTACCAGGACCTCTCATTTCTTTCCTATCACTGTCGGGGGTAGGTCTTGGCCGTGAACTATCATATCTTGGCCTAGCTTCCTCCATATTTATCAATTTACCTCCAACTTTAGATTGATTAAGTTCCAGTGCCTTATTGAACCCATTTCTCTCCGCAAAATCAATATAAGCATATCTGTAGGTAGCCATTTGTCACATTTTAGTCGTTGTACCATTTTTTTAAATCATCATTTTTGAAAGCTGATTTAAAGTGTTATCCGGCTATAAAAGGATTCAAACAGGACTAAAGAAGTAAGTACAATGGAGTAAAACCGGACAAATGAAAAAATATGTTGGTATTTTATGCAAAAAAAAACCAGATTTAAATGCACGGAAACATAGACAAACCCTCTAAGATTCCCAGACTCGTAATCTTTTGGTATGAAGGTTCTTGTAATCTCTCCACAGTTTCCAAAATGCTTTTCGAGGGCATTCTTAATCTGCAAACAGATTATGAAATATTCAGCAAGAACTAAAGTTGAATTAAAGTACTTCGTACCGGAGTGGTTGTTATAAACAAGTTAATGTTACATGAACGTACATTGCCAAGACCTCCCTTGGTATCAAACCCGCGTACAAATACAGTCCCTTGACCCTTTCTGTAAGGCTTTTCATTCCAACAGTTATATAGATATGAGTTCAAAATAACACATATATTGAATAATACAAAAAAGTTTTGAATTGTCATGAAACTATACCTACTACCAGGACCTAATGCACTTCTTTCCCTTGCCAACTCGAGCCTTACTGAACGGCCCATTATATCTTTATTATTTAGTTTCAGAGCCTAGAAAAGTTTATAGTCATTAGTAATCATAATTTTTAGCAACAATTTTCACTTAGAAACTAAGGTTAAAGTGTAACATTTCTCAATTTCAGGTCATTTTACGACTCCTATTATTCGTCACTATTTATTATAGTCCGATACGCGTTACTTTTAATATGTACTTTTAAGCTAAATAGCGTAGACTAGAAATAACCATTTAATGTAAACGGTCGTCAAATAAATTAAGATTTACAGCAACCAAGTAATATATAATTATTAAGAAGATAATTATGTACTTTGCGTATTTTATTTTTTTGTGGTCACATATAAGGGATACGTTTCGCAATAAAATACATTTGGACACACCCCGAAAATACCTAGACTTACCTAGACTCAAAGGGATACCCACTTTTAAAACCTTAACACAAAATTAAATCAATCTTGTGTCAAATGCCCACTATGGCCGGATATCTATACATATACATATCAAAGATCACCTAAATTTTTTACTAAGGATCCTAAAAGTACTAGTACTTCATCTAACTAATTAATACTAGTCCTAATTGTCTTCACTAAGCTATTGTACATTGGATAATAACCAATTTGCTTCTCCTTTGCCCCTAGATCACGATTACATGCATGTATGTGCACAATTCATAAGATTTTCATAATCTTAGCAAATCTTGTACCAAAATCCCCTAATTAAGAATTGTACTATGATGGTTTAACAAAACCATGTGTGACTAACCAGAAAATCACAAAACCACTTGTATTAAGGCACTGTTTGGTTGTGTGAGAGACTAGGAGAGTAACTAGCTTCTTTGCCTTTAAATCCACACTCATATCTCACCATTTCACACTCTCAAAAAACTCACATATATCTTAAACTCCCTCAAACAACTAAACATATATTGCTTCCTTTGTTCGGGTCATCAAACGCAAACAAACACCTTCCACTTCATTCATTCGAACCCACAAACCTAGCAAAGGTTTGTATAACGGGTGCATAAGGGGTACACGAGCTAAGGGTTAGCATTCTACACATTCATTACTCGAACCAAGAACTCAAGGACCCTTGTAAGTCTCTCACGACACTTTACATTTCATAGCTTAATTTTTCCTTGATTTCTAGACTTGTGTCACGATAAATACGTGATATACGTACCTATATATGCATGCGTTGGACCTTGTGTGGTGCTAAGATACAAGTAAATGTGTACCTAAAGTCTTAACCACTTCATTTGTATAGAAGCTTGGACACCAACGCGAACCTTTACCCATATACGCGAATATTAGATTATCTCTACGTAAACTTTTCTTGTAAACACAACACTATGACTTGGGAAGGAGTGTTCGAAACATATGAACGTATGCATGTGATGAACGCGGCATATTTACGTGACAAACGAGCGTAATGTAGCGACTAGGGCACGTTTCGAAACGTTCATATTACCATGAAGAGTGATGGGCCACTCGTAGCCTTATGTAACCCAAAAGCGCTCACGATATGGGCCCAACAGGCCCAAGTGTAGAACCCGTGGCTTACTTTAAGACCATTCGAGCTTAATGTGGGATAAGAGAAGCTTGTTAAAACTAGTGGCAATGTACTAAATGCAAAGAAAACCCTAATGGGCCACGAACGAAACCCATATACCCAAACAGGCCCAACGAACCGGGCCGATGATCCCACAACTTATTA
Source organism: Tanacetum coccineum (assembly GCA_026074375.1). NCBI lineage: Eukaryota > Viridiplantae > Streptophyta > Magnoliopsida > Asterales > Asteraceae > Tanacetum > Tanacetum coccineum. The sequence continues at coordinate 7,946 of BQNB010038677.1, read as the reverse complement.
ATAAGCTCACTCGAGCTTATTAAGAGACCTACGTGCTTATTGACTTGCATGGACCCTAACATGAAATGTGAACATAATCAAAACCTTAAATGGGCTTGACGGCCCATTGCCATGTCCAAAACGCGAAGCCATAAGCCACAATAAGCTTAAACAGCTTATTCGTGAGCTTACATAGCTTAATAAGCTTATTATGAACCTAAGAACATTAATGGACCCTTTGGCATGCTTCTTTAAGCCAAACGAACCTAAGTGGGCCGGTTAGCCCATTACCGAGTCCACAAAAAGCTATAAGCCACGAATAATCTTCCATAGCTTATTCATGAGCTTAAACAGCTTATAAGTCTCCTAATAATCCTAGAAAGGCTAACGGACCCAAAATGAATCAAGCCCAAACACCTAAGAGCCATTTGGGCTCATACCGGGCCCAAAGGCCCATTACCCGAGAGCTTATGGCTTATGGAATAAGCCACAAGGTTAAAACAACTTAAACAGACCCTAATGTGCTTGAGAAGTCTAAGAAATAAGTTAGAATACTAAGGAAACCTTTTAAGTATGTTTCGGGTTTGAGTTATTGGGCTCGTTAGCCCAATAAGCTCGAATAAGCTCCAATAAGCCTTCCTGAGCTTATTGGCAGCTTAAGCAAACTTAAATAAGCCAAACGAATGCATTTGTGATTTTTAAAACTTAAATGGACACTTAAAACACTAAAAGGACTTTAATGGGCCCAATAGGGTCAAAACTGTCAATTGCTAAAGTTAACAAGCCCAGGGACTGTTTCTGTCAATTCTGGAAACTTAGGGGCTGTTTCAAACTTATAAGGACCTAAAATGTAACCTTGTAAAGTTTAGGAACTAAAAGTGTAATTAATGAAACTTGGGGATTTAAAATGTAAATAAAGTATATTTATAAACCCAGGGGCTGTTTTGTATTTATAAAAACTCAAGGGTGTTTTATAAACGAAAGTGATTGTTGTGAACGCTTAACGAATCGGACGAGTTATATAATTATCATTTATTTTAGGGAGTTTCAAAATAAAACAATCAATATCATTTATTACCAAAGAATGAAACAATCAATATTATTTATTTTAGGTAGTTTTAAAATAAATCGTATCATTTATTTTAGAGAGTTTCAAAAGTGTTAATCAATATATACAAAATCAATCATATCATTTATTTCAAGGAGATTTATAAAAAATATATGAGAGATTTATACGAAAAAAGAACAAATATGTTCCAAATAAAAAAAACATACATGTTTTACAAATACAACATACATGTTTCTCTCATTATAAACCATTCATGTTTCATAATTAAAAAGAACAAATATGTTCCAAAATAAAAAAACATTCATGTTTTTTGATAAAACATACATGTTTCATAAAAAAAACATACATGTATCTCAATTAAAGTAACATACATGTTTATTAAAAACACCCTTTAATTGAAACCACAATTATAAAACATGTATGTAAATCGTGTTATTTATTATCAAAGAATAAATTGTATTTATTATCAGAGAATAAATCACATCATTTATTTTAGGGAGTACAATCAATACAAAATAAATCTAGAAATATATTCAATATCATTAATAATAAAAGAATAAACGGTATCATTTATTTTAAGTAGTTTTGAAAGTGTTAATCTAAATCTGGATATGCAATCAATACAAAATATATCGTGTCATTTATTATAGGAAGTTCCAATTTGACCAAAAATTGTGTTTATCTAAAATACCCAAAATATCCTTAGATAATAAACTGAATTAAATAAATGGAAAATAATTTATTAAAATCGAATGGGTCTAGAATAGTTCTAAAGTTCTGCACCTAAAATGAGTCTCATAAACACTTCACTTTATATCTATATATATATATATATATATATATATATAGTATATATATATTATATATATATATATATATATATATATAATATATATATAAATATATAAATATATATTATATATATAATATGTTTCGCACTTTTATTAAATTCCCATATCTAGTTTTATCATGTGCGTTTTCTAGTATTTTCTAAGTATAATAATTTATAAAAATTTCGGCATGACCCGTTCGTGTTTACACGTTTTCCAAAGTCGTAGACTTTATTTTAAAACCATTTTCAAATCACTTTCCAATCTACTTTTCATAATTACAAACTATACATCATCAAATCTCTTATTATTCGCAACGTCCAACATTTATTATAAGTTAAATGTATAGCGTCAAAGTCGTACACGAATTAACATAACTATTACATGCGACATATTCAATAACTACACCGTAGCTTTACGCCTCTGGTGTATTGTATTTATGTTCGGCCCTTGGCCCCGTGAAGTCAATAAATAAAAGTTTTACTTATCCATATCGTCCGATAAGCAAAACATTAAATAATAAACACGCGACTTAATAATAAGCTATTAATAAGCTCACAATAAGCCACTCAATAATAAGCCGGCCACATAAGCTTGAAAATAAGCTCATGTTGTTGGGCCTTGTATGTGGACGCGGCTATAAGCCCAATAAGCATATTCGGGCTTATTTTATAAAGCGAATAATTTACCGATTTTGTCCTTACAAAATAAGCTAGAAAATAAGCTAACAAAATATAAGTCGAAACAAAATAAGCTAAATAAATATTTCTTCTTCTTTTTTCTATTTGGGCCGACCCAAGCATAAGCCCATATAAGCTCAAAATAATTAAAATAAGCTTTCCAAAAGCTTATTAACATAAGTCGAAAACAATAAGCCTTAAGCTAGCACTTTTATTATATGAAAATAACCACGATCACAAAACTATGATTTCCTTATATTTCTTTTATTTATTTTCGAAATATATGCACAACCTTTTAAGGTTTATGTAGTTTTAAAATCTTTGTTTTTACAAAATAAGTTGTACAACTAGCATGTATGCATCAAGATGATTAGGAAAGTACAAGTTATGAAAAGATTTGAAGACTTACAAAGATTGAAGGTTTTTAGAAGGATGAACAAGATTAAAACAACCCAAACGTTGTTTAATAAATACCCGGATGATACAAATGATCAAACCATCAACAAATCTTCAAGAGTTTTTGATCAAAAATGGAAAATTATGAATTTATGTATGTGTGTGTGTGTGTTTTCATGGGTTAGGGAGAGCAAGAGAGCAAAGAAAACTCAATTGTTAAGTATGTGTGTTGTGGAAACCGTAGAGGGGGGGTGAATACGTTTCCTTTTAAAAACTTTAAATCTTTTGTATACATCACTCTCTGCCGGCGGTCCCATAAATATATGGGGCCGCCTAGTACATAAGGGGGCCGCCCTATTTAATGGGAGCATACAGCGAAGAGCGTGAGTTTATATCTATATACTCAGATCATTTATCGAAATCACCAATCAAGATCTGACATAATACACAAAAGTGAGCGCGTGACTATAGGTTTAGTAATTAACGATCGGGCATATTCGACCAAGATATCCATACTAACGTAATGTTGTTACTACAAAGTGCATACCAACCATGACGAACAATTCATACACAACTATTCACACGAATCATAAGCACAATGCAAGTAAAAGTAAAGCGATAATGTAAAAGACATAAGTAAAAAGAGAAAAGTACACACAGAAAATGCATATCGAGCAAGATATTTATGTGGTTTCGGGGGGGGGGGGTGGCATGGGGTCAGCTCCTCTTCGCGATACTCCACTCCTTGATAGCCAACTCGAGAGTTTACTTCACTAATCAACAAGCTCCTTTTTCGCGGAGAAAAACTATATACAATGCTTACATTAATTTTCTGACACTAAGCTAGATTCGAGTCCTCTTGGGTACAACCAAACCCGTTATGTTTTATGACCCAACATAACAAACCTTATGTTTTATGGCCTAAACACATAAACTGCGTTGCTTACATTATTTTCCGACACTAAGCTAAGAAAGTCGAGTCCTAATCTAGCTAAACTAATCTACGCCACTTCACCATGTATTTTAAGGCCTAAAATAATAACCCAACTCATACCAATCATAACATCATTTGGATCTACACACTACTAAGATTGGAAGACATGGACTCGATCTATATTAACAAATGTTTACAAATAACTAACTAGACTAAATAATTTACGATCTTGAAGATATCGAAGTTCTTCTCTTGCACTTGAGGAAAGAAGGAATGATGGAAGATTGGATCACATTTAAACAAGATTAAACAAGTTTAAATGTATCAAAGAGTTTAGAAATATTTAGTGAATCTAGGAAGAAAGTACTTAAAAAAATCATGCATAAAAGGGTTGTGAAATTATTTAGAGTTGACCCACTAATTTATAGGAGCTGAAAACTGACAGTCTGGCAACGGCGGTCCCTTATATATAAGGGGGCCTCCAGGCCCATAAGGGGCCACCGCCTAGACTTCGCTCCCATTTTTTTTGTCTTTTTGTGGGAAAGGTTGTATCTGGTGTAGAAGCTTCCATTTTGGAGGGAAAACCAAATTTCAAATTTTATATTTAAATAAAACATTTCTTTTATTAAAAAGTATTTTGTGTTTATTTATTTTTGTGGAAAATACTTATGTAGAAATGTAATTGTTAAAAAAATATTTTTCTTTGATCATCCTACAAGTTTAATTTGTTTGTACATACCTTATGTGATTTACGTCGGGTGCAAACAAATATCGGTGTTGATGCAGACTTGAGACATCGAGTGTTGTTGATGCATGTATGCATTGATGATTTGTGATTACGAGTAACTTGCGTACTTTACGTTATGTATTACAAGTTACATGTTTGTTATCACCCTTACAAAATATATAAGATGTTAAGCATTCCCATTTCTCCCATGAAGAGACGTATTGCACATGTAGATATGAAACACGAGGTGTTCGTTCATATGTCATGTCCCGATTTCGAAAATTAAATTCGTGTATTAACGCAAATGTGCTTATATGAGTTAAGAGCAATATGATTTATCATTTATGCATGTGGTAAAAAATGTCAAGAACTGTTTGTACGTTTATGCAAGTAAACTTTCTACGTGGCATGTATATCTCCGCATGTGTTGACCATGCAGGCATACGTGGATTGTATATCCCCACATATGTTGATTGTATATAGGCATACTATTTTTTGCTTTTTCTTTCCTTTTCAATAAGCCATAAAAACGACATGGGTACGGACATGCGTAATTACGAAATAAATCGACAATTTTAAAATGATCAAGCTGGGACAGAGATTTGTTACGCTGGAGTCCGGAGCTTATAAAACTGCACGTGCCGACAGGCGACAGCGGTTCCGCAGCTCACGCGGTGTTGGTCATTAAGAATTAAACTTGCACGTACTTTACATATCCGTAAAATTAAAATTAACTTTGGCCAAAGTTTGGACCAGGTTAATCGATGAGGTACTTTAGTTCGTATGCAAAAGTAATTTTCGAGTTTTAGCACCGGTAAAAGGTGACGGAGGTAAGGATAAAGTCCGGAGACTTGCTCAAAAAAAAGACTACTGGAAAATCTTGTTAATGGAGCTTTTCCCTTATGTGTTTTTCGGTGTGTGTTGGAATGGTTGAGATTGCCATCTATTTATACACCTTCATATGCATATGGTGTAATAGTGCAATCAATGTCAATTAATAACTCATTAATTATCCGTTATAAACCTTTGAGTATCAATGTGAATTAATGACTCATAATTATCCGTTATAAACCTTTGAGTCAACTAATAACAACCAATTAAATTCTCAATAATGACCCACTAATTTACAGTTATAAACATTTGAGTCAAATAATAACCGCCAATTAAATTGTCAATTAATGACCTATTAATCTACAGTTATAAACCTTTGAAACAAATAATAACGGGCAATTCAATCGTCAGTTACCAAACAAAACTCATAACCATTATCCTCCATTCCAACTACCCTTCTTTGAGACTCGATATCTCATTCACACTAACTTTATTTTGGACATATAATAGCTCGCCTGGCATTACATCATACTAATTAAATTCACCAAAAAAATTGAACATTGCGTTTTACATATTTTTCTTATAAGAACGAAACAACATTTGGTGCGTTTAGTTTGGGGAAACACTCTTGTTTTCCACAAAATGTTTTGTGGAAAATAAGGAAAACAAAGATCGCGTTCTAGTCATTGTTTTCCAACAAAATTATTTACAAAACACAAAATATGCATTTCTCAACTTAACAAGGGAAACTACAAAACACATTTTTTTTGTTTTCTTTGTAACCCTATTGTTTTCTTGAGAGTGGAAAACAATATCACATGAACGAGTTTTCTATGTTTTGTGGAGAATAAATCTCCTCCTTTTTTTACAAATCTGGAAACATAAAATTAGAAAAAAATTCTCCAACTAAACGCAAGGGTGCGTTTAGTTGGGGGGAAAATACCCTTGTTTCCACAGAATGTTTTGTGGAAAACAAGAAAAAGAGTGATCGCGTTCAAGTCATTGTTTTCGAACAAAATTCCATACAAAACACAAAACATGCATTTCCCAATTTAACAAGGAAAATTACAAAACACATTTTATTTTTTTTCCTTGTTTTCTTTGTAACCCTTTGTTTTTTTGAGAATGAAAAACAATATCTCATAAACGCGTTTTCTATGTTTTGTGAAAAAATAAATCTCCTCCTTTTTTTACAAATCTAAAAACACAATTGGTTGAAGAAATAAAATGTTTCTTGGTTTATATATATTATTACTTGTTTGGCATATAAGCCAAAAATGAACTTTATTCCATTTGTAGAAGTTCTCAACTTTATACATTTACATTAGGATAAGGATCCTTTCATTTTCAAATGAACATGAGAGGTAATGTTGTGTTTTGTATGATTGTACATTTGATTATTTAATTCAAATGTACAATCTTATAAGGCACAACATTACCTCTCATGTTCATTTGAACATGAGAGGATCTTATTCCTTTACGTTAAGGTTTTTTTTGTCTTTCTTAGCACTTACTTCAAAATTTGATTTATAATTAGTAATCATTTGAACTCATAATCGAGTCAACGTGAACATACCTCCTTCTATTTTCTGGGGAGCAAAACACGTACACCAACCGGCAATCAACCTCTTCAAATAACATGACTAAGTGAGTAGATGAACATACATGTAACGTTACGGCATTAGTATTTGGTCAATACAAGTTTTTATACTCGCAACAACTTAATAAAATCCTTTTGCTCGTTCCATGTGCCTGCAAAGCATGTAAATTACGACGAATTAAATAGAAGATAAGCGCAATTATAACGACTATAATTTTCAAAATGGGTTGCGCATCGTCACTTTGTCTTTTACAATATTTTATTCTTAGAACAAAACGTGTAAGCCAAATCAGTTACTAAAATTTTGGCAAAATCTTGAAATGATTAAATTTTGGATATAATATTTTCATGAATGCCTCAAAACCAAAGTGTTGATTAAAGTTCTAGCCTAAAAAAAGCGACTTCCCGAAATACACCACCAGTTCAACTGGACGACTGTGCAATTCAACATTACATCCCACATAGATTGAAGAAATGAAATGTTCTTTTCTTATATACTATGGCGTGTACAAATACATTGTGTTTAGAGTGGTATTATGTTTAGGTTTTACAATGATGAATGATGTTCATATATAAAGTGAAAAGCGAACATCCTTGATTTGTGTAAAACCTGAATTTGTACAAGTTCTTAACTTTTTATATTAACCATAGAGTACATAATTTTGCGTATCGAGATAGTAATTACTTTTCAAAGTTATACTATGTAGTTTTATATAATCCTCTTTAGGGTAAAGGGTAAGAATGATAACGCACAATACGGTATATCTTAGTTAGTGACAAGTGGTAACATTACGAGTTCAAATTTTACATGTAGCAATGTTAGTGATGACGTATAACGTAGACACCAAGCTTACTGGGCTTATTCTACAGTATACGCATATGGGCCCAGGCCCAATACAA
>BQNB010038676.1:20693-48595 GCA_026074375.1 Tanacetum coccineum | reverse complement strand
ACTCAAACTTAACACATAAAAGATGCTCCATCAAATAACTACTTACTTATATCAAATTGAAATTGAAACAACATAAAGGAATGAAAGTCTCACAACGACTTCCAAAATACAAAATATCTGAAAGAAATAATCAATAACAACATGACGAGGTAAAGGACGGGATAAACTTATGCTGGGCCTCGCTTGGGTTTGACTTTGCCTCTGCAAGAATCACCCGACTCCGCGGGTCCAGCCCTATTACGCGCATCCAAAAAACGATCAACTATCCTATCTCATTCGGTTCCACAAGAGGATCCTTATAACGCTTAAGTCCAGTTGGGAAAACGGTTCCCCAACGAGACTTCTTACGGGTGAAGGAAAAACATAGCTAAAATACTAAGAAAGTAATACATATTATATCAAATAATGGTATACAAAATAACTAAATGAAAACTTAGCAAAATATAAAATATATAAGCTATGCAAAAATAGAGGGGAAGCATAGCAGTTATAGCATTAAACACTTAAGCCCTAAATGCATCTACATGAAGGACCCCTAGGTTATAGTCTAGGCTCAACCACCTACTTCTCTATAACCAAAGGCTCTGATACCAATCTGTCACACCCCGCCAAGGCGGAAACGCGAGGCGTAAACAAGAATGGATATCATCACAACACATGGTGTCTATATAGAGAATACTAAAATGAAAACTAAAGTAAAGCAAAGACACAAAGTGTCATAACAATACCCAAAACCTAATGGTGTCTTTATTAATGAGAAAGAGGTCTCGTCAATAAATGACATGCAAAACATAATCCAAACAATTCATGCAAACGCATTTATTCAAACAGAAAGCATAAAGAAACTCCAAGCATCCTACGGTCTCTTCTAGCCACTTCGCTCTATCTTAGCACCATTAAGCTCACCTGAAAATGATGCTTAAAACGTCAACATAAAGTTGAGCGAGAATCATAGGTTTACGACATACAACAATATCCAAAATAAACTTTCAATTAGCTGCTGCAATTACCAAAACAATTCATGACAACAATTAACAACAACGGGACGGAACGTGCCCACGATCCACAATCATATCAACTACATATGTGCGCTACATGGCCTCATATTAGCTCACGCAGTCTTACCACCGTCACACCTCGTTTTGCATATTGGGATCCACAATACCAAACATATCATATCGCAACACAACGGGACGGAACGTGCCCACGATCCAATACACATAACTACAGCAAGCTTAAAAACATTTTAACACGACAACAAGATACATAACTATAGCAAGCTTAAAAACATTTTAACATGACAACAAGACAAGCATCATTCTCACCCCAAAATAACATGAGAAAAGTGGCTATGAAACTCACCTTTGCTTAGCTTTCCAAAATATTCCAACAAAAGCTTTACAAATGACTAGCACAAATCTAAACAACAAAATAACTTATGTTACACGCTACTAAGACAAAAGCTTAATGCACATGTAACAATCATATGATGGATGTCTAAGGCATTTTATTAACCCCATGAGTCACCCCGACACCATACCCAACTTTAACCACTTCATTAATAAGTTTCACTAGTTAGTCACAATTTGTTCAAAACTGCATAATTTTAACGTGACTTAACGTACTCAAAACCTCAAGTTACTGACCTCCATAATTCAAACCAAAAATCACTTATGTTCATATAAGAGTATATCAACTACATCATGATTCCCAAGAGCTATTTACATGCACAAGTACTCCTAAGAAAATCAAACTTCAAAACAGTCCTAATTTAGATCTGATTGCACACTAAAACGTTTGGACTTAAAAATCATACTTAGACTCCAAATCAAAATTTCTCCTTTGGCAGATATTTAATAGACACATAGAACTAAACTCTTGTAGAAGGGTTAATCCTAATTTAAATTTTAACTGGGGGTTTATACCTCATAATCTGACCTAAATCTGACCCGTATTTACTGGCTTAACAACTTTTCTTGCAACCAACGTTTGACTGACTTCCCGACCTTAAAAACCTTTGAGGCTGGATGTTTTGAAAAACTAGGATCTCTGGAGATACGTTATAGGGACACCGGAAACTGAACAATAGATTTTACCATCATGGAGGATTAATGACCGAATCACATTTAGCCCTATTCTGCCTCAATCCAAATCAAATTCTAACACGAATTAAGTTTAACCAATTACATCCATAAGCTTCTAATTAAACCCTAATCATTATAACATGATTAAATATCATTAATTTACTGATTTTAATGAACCCTAATTATCCACCATATTAATTATTACCTGATTAAAGATTAATAACTAACAAGGATTAATTAAAACTTACCTTAAAGCTTGATTTCTTTACAAAGCAAAAACCCTAATTTTTCTTCTTCCTTTTCTCTTTGTTCGACCGGTTCTACATAGAGGGGAGGGTTAGAGATTTTATTTTGTATTTATAGGCCACATATTGAGTTCTAGATAATTCCTAATTAGTATTAGATATCAACTAGGTTTCCTTTTTATCTTTTTTTCTTTTCTTTTTCCCTTATTCGGCCGATTGGCCTTATTTTTTCTTATTTTTTTTTATTAATTAATTAATTACTTAATTATTAATATTACCTTAAGTTTTTATAAAAACCATAGCTTATTTGTGTATACCTTTTTGCTTAAACGTAATTTACTATACTTTTCCAAAAATACTTTTCATTTCACCAATTCACTTTCTATAAATAGATTAGTCCCTCAAATATCTCTTATATTTTATTCTAACTTATTTCTTTCATATACATTACTTACTTAAAACTTAATCTCATCCTAATATTACTAACACATAAATACGTATACGTATAATTACTTACACTATAAATCACTAAAACGCTTAAATCACAAAAAATCATTTCATTATCACCAAAAGTGAACGAAATGAACTCCACAATATCCAACGGAAATCTAATCCCAATGAGACGATCACGCTTAAGGAATTGATTATCCAATCTCACATAACCCACATAAACGCATATAAACACATATAATCACACATACCATACATTGCAACAGATCCATAAGTCAACACTAACGGTTTGACTAACCTGCTCAAGTCAAGGTTGTCACAACTAGGGTTATAATATAATGTTATAAAATACATTTACGTACTAAACTTTCACACCTTTTTTATAATACATGATGCCCTTTTTTGCAAACGCATATGCCCTAAAATGTTGCGAAAACACATGCTATAATAATCTTCTTTTTAGACCTTGAATACACTCATAAACATATTTTTCCTAAATATGAAGATCAAAACTTAAGTTTGGTATACATGATGTTTTGAAAAAACATTGTTTATTTACAAGAACTATTATGTGATACTCTTTTATTTAAATAGGATTGCCCTAACCTATAAACAAAAAGTTGCCTATCTATTTTTTTTCTATGTGTACAACACATATTTATTTGTATACGTGTAAACCTTCATATATGTTGTTGTCACCCATAAATATCATTAAACCAACACTAACTTGATAGTATACACATAACATAAGTTTATTTACATGCTGATACCATTATATGATACTTTGGATAACAAATAGATGCCCTAACTATATCAAAGGGATGCCTTATCTATGAGTATTATATTTTCTATGTATCCAACACTTATTTCTTTATATACTTGTAAACCTACATATATGTTTACATATAGGGTTTAGGGTTTAGGGTTTAGGGTTTAGGGGTTAGGGTTTAGGGTTAAGGGTTTAGGGTTTAGGGTTTAGGGTTTAGGGTATATTAAACAATAATTTAGGGTTTAAGGTTTAGGGTATATTAAACAATAATTTTATCTTGATTCACATAAATCCAATTAGTGTAATATGACAAATAGATGCCCTAAACATATCAAACAGATGCCCTAAATATATTATTATTCTAAACATTATTTTTGGATACATCAACTTTATAGTGCATATTTTCTACATGATTATATAAAGTATATGAACATCAACTTTAGGGTTTAGGGTTTAGGGTATATTAAATAATAATTTGATCTTAGTTCACATAAGTGTAATACGACAAACAGATGCCCTAAACATATCAAACAGATGCCGTAAATATATTATGATTCAACACATAAGTTTTGGATACATCAACTTTATAGTGAATATTTTCAACATGATTGTATAAAGTATATGAACACCGACTTTAGGGTTTAGGGTTTATTAAACAAGAATTTGATATTGGTTCACATAAATCCAATTAGTTTAATACGACAAACAGATGCCCTAAACATATCAAACAGATGCCCTAAATATAGTATGATTCAAAACATAAGTTTTGGATACATCAACTTTATAGTGCATATTTCTACATGATTATATAAACATAAGTTTTGGATACACATAAAACATAGTTAAATCCAAAATATAAACTATCTGACTATCAAGTTCCATATCCTGCATATTTCTAATACCAAATTCTAAAGTACCTGGACATCAACTTGATAGTGCATATTTCTACATGATTAAATCATATTGTTTGAAACATTGATTTTTGGAAAAAAAACTTCGTGCTTGCTTGAGTCTTTCTTCATTATCTTCACAATACGTTGACACCCTTTGTGTGAGTCGTCCGAAAGCATGTTTATTGAAACTGCGCTTTTGGTTTTCATTGTATCCGTTGTACTCTTTTGCTTCTTTATCGACTTGGCCTACCTTTTCATTTATTTCAGTCATTAACATTTTCACAAGGTATTTTCTGCGAAGACCGTTTAGTTGCCTTATTTGTTGTTTTCCTTCCACTTGTAAACCTGTATTGAAGTAATAAATAAACTGATGCCTTAAAACATACAAACAGATGCCTTAAATTAAACAAATGTCGGTTCATTTAACAAACAGATGTCTTAAATGAAATTAAACATATGCCTTAAAGTAAACAAACAGATTCCTTAAATGAAATTAGTTTAAAGTAAATAAACGTATGCAATCTTTTTAAATATCGTTAAATTTTGTCACACGAATGCTTTACATTGAATAAATAAAATGTCGTGCGTTAAACAAACAGATACATTAAAACAAACAAACAGATGGTTTAAAGTAAACAAACCTGCATTGAAGCGAATTTTCCTTCCATTAAAACACTCCATGTGTCTCATCACAAAAACTCCAGCATCCAAATAGTTTGTTGTTGTTTGCCAATCCATATGCATAATTTTCGGTTTTGCTTTTGTCATCTTGATTCCATTTGGATGGCCCACTGATTGCAGATATACACCAAACGATGTTGTCTGCCATAAATTTTACAAGTTAGTGTATTGTTACACACATTTGATATTCCCTTTTTTATGCATTTGTATGCCATAACATAAAATAATAATAATAATAATAATAATAATAATAATAATAATAATAATAATAATAATAATAATACAATTTAAAAAAAACAAGCTTTTGAATCTTACTAGTTTTTTAGGAAGCTCCCCGTACCGTCTAACTATATCTTGACTTTCTTCTTTCTTGTTATCTATAATATCCACTTCTAACGTCTTCAAATTGTACACAATCAAATAGAAGTGATTTGCTTTAGATCCTGCTTGCACTATCGGAAAAAATACCTGTTTTCATACTCGTTATCACATCCACATTCACATCATTGCTGATTGAATCTTCATTTTGAATGATTGTTTGATCATTGTTGTCCACATTCTGTTGATATTGAGCCGAATCCCCTTTTTCATTTAATTCCACATCCATGTATTCAACACTGTATATATATATATAAACATTCATAAGTTTAACAGCAGATGCCCTAAATTTATTAATATAACAATACATCAGTTTCCCTAAATACTTGTTTGTCCAATTGCATAAAGTTTAGGTACATGATAATCCAATCATTATATTAGTTACATGTTGATACAAGTATATGTTATTTTATATAACAAACAGATGCCCTAACTATATCAAATAGATGTCCTAACTATGTCAAATAGATTCCCTAACTATATTACACAGATGCCCTAAATGTATCACATATATGCACTATCTATATCAAGTAGATGCACCAACCATAGCAAACAGATGATCTAAACATATTCTGCTTTTTTCCATAATTTATTTGCATGATACACACACAATTTATGTGTAACATTCAGCATAACATGGATAACACATATTGCCTCAGGTGCCCTAAATATATGTTATGTTATTAACACACAGATGCCTTAAATATACCAAACAGATGCCCTAAATTTGTTACATGGATGCCCTAAATATTTCAAACATGTTCCATAAGCCATTTAACTTTTTTTACACATCAAACCAGCTGTATTTTTTCCATACAACTCTGTAGCATATTTCACCAATCTACTAAGTTATAATACTGAATACCAATAAACTAATCCGTATTACATGTGTTGAGTAAATACGAATTAAGACTGACATAATATGAACAAATAATTACACATATTAAAGTGACACATATTAAATATTAAACATAATAAAAAAACTAAACATGAAACATTGTTTATTGTTTAGTTTTTTTATAACACAAAATAATAATAATTGACTAGTGTTTTAATCTTTTTTTTGACCTTTTTGGTTTGTTTTTTCTGGCAGCTTTTTCCAATTGTGCATCCATCGATCTTGTCACAGGAGATTCTTTCCTTCCCACAGTCATTGATTTTTCTTGTAATGTATCAGCTACTGCGATGTCCACCACTCTACTCAGCTCGTCCATTTCAGCATCTTTAGACAATTCGTCCGTTTCGTCATCTTGAGACAACAGTCTGAAGCTCGGTGGCGTGAAATCAATAATACTCCTTTTTTTAACACCTTTTTGTGGACCATGTGTCACTTGTTCATAACCACCAATAATTATTGATGTGTTACCCATTGTTTGCTGTTTCTTATTCTTCATTTTTGTTAAGATCTGGCTGAATGTGCTTTCTTTATCCCTCTTGCTGATATCATTATCACCTTCCTTCAATACTCCATCCAAATTTGTTTCTTTGCCTTCATCCATACTCTTACCCATATCTACATCGCAATCGTCACCTTTCTTGCTATTTACCAAATTCGATTCCAAATTTTCTTCTGTTATCACATTTACTTTTTCTAAAGATACACTATTTAGCCATATGTTTTGGATTTCATTTTCATTACCATCGCCACCCACATTTTCGTCCATGTTATCTTCAACCTCATTTTCATTACCATCGCCACCCACATTTCCATCCAGGTTAGCTTCCAACTCATTTTCATTACCCCCGCCACCCACATTTCCGTCCAGGTTAGCTTCCAACTCATTTTCTGGTGTTTCTCTAACGGTTTCCAATTCTGTTAGTGGTTTACATTTTGGTTGTGTCTCGATTAATTCATCTGTGCTTTGAATGTTGTCGTAATTTGGTTCTTCTTCTTGGTTGAGCGGTTCAACAGATTCAATCACATTCTCAATATTAAGCATTTCAGTTACCTTTCCAGGTTTGAACGCTTTCATTATCCTTTCATTCCTGTATTCATCAATTCTCCTGAATTCTTCATTATCAGGATATGTAATCGAAGCAATCTCTAACATCTCATCAACTTTATTTTGCACACTTTCCATGAACTTCAAGGTGTTCTTGATGCTTATCTCCATTTCCTATTACATTTAAAAAACATGAAATTAATTATTTTTTATTGAACAAACAACTTTTTAATAAAATACAAAAAAAACATGCATTAATAAACACGTGCCTTAAGTTTATCCAAACATATGCCTTAATAAAACCAAACAGATGCCCTAATCAAACCAAACAGATGCCTTAAATTAACTATCATGTTCCTTAAATTAACTAACATATGTCTTAGATTACTAACATATGTGTTAAAATCACCAGGCATATGCCTTAAATCGTATACATATTGCATAAATACATGCGTTCTGCTACTGCTGTCGAATCATATATATAACTACTACTTTCTTATTACCATTTGTATTTCTTATAACTACTACAATAACAAATGACTCCATTCCTATCTCCATTTCCTATTACATTTAAAAAAAAACTTGCAATTAATTATTTTTTATTGAACAAATAACTTTTTAACAAAATACAAAAAAACATGCATTAATAAACATGTGCCTTAAGTTTATCCAAACATATGCCTTAATAAAACCAAACATATGCCCTAATCAAACCAAACAAATACCTTAAATTAACTATCATATTCCTTAAATTAACTAACATATGTCTTAAAATCACCAGGCATATGCCTTAAATCGTATACATATTGCATAAATACATGCGTTCTGCTACTGCTGTCGAATCATATATATAACTACTACTTTCTTATTACCACTTGTATTTCTTATAACTACTACAATAACAAATGATTCCATTCATCACGTTACTTACTTTCTCATTAGTATTATTCATTTATTACCATAATCTAGTACAATCATCAACCAACCTACCATTCATTACCAATGTCCTAACTGACTCCACATATGCCCCACATATGCCCTAAATATAACAAACATATGTCACTACAATAATCAAACTGATGTTGTAAATATACCAAACAGTCTGCCTAACTATACCATTGAGCAAACATATGCCCTAACTTCTATCAAACATATGCCATTATACAACTCAAACAAATGCCATTATTCAACTCAAACATATACCCTGAATACAAAATATATGCCCTCACTATATACATTAAGCCTTTTTTCCCTTTAATACTACATTATTAAGTATACATCAAAATAATGATGCGATAAATAATAAGTATACATTATTATTGACATACCTTTTATTATTAAACTATTCAAAACATGAATACATCAATTTACCTCAGCTGTCCTTTTTTGGAACTGCTTGATTGCTTCCATCTTCTTGGATCCTTCATCATCTTCAAATACACCATCTTCAAGATTAACTTTTTGTGTATACACGTGACGTAGTATGTCACCTTGATCTTTTGCTGAAACATGATTATTAAATTTTATATGAATGTAAATGAAATATCACACCATATAATTAATGATTGTCATAAGGATTTACCTGGTGAATTCTTCATTTCTCTGATTTTTCCTTTGGTAAGTCTCTGTTTTTTGACATATCGATAAGCTTCTTTAACGCGCAACCTTCCAAATCCCCCCATATCTAGTTCTTCCTTTTCTCTAAGTTTCAACTTCATAGTATCCCATGACTTCATCAACGGGGTTTGGTCTTCAACAACTACTCGTTCAGATATTGTTGCATGGACATACATAAGCTATATAAACATTAAAATTCCTTATCATTTTTAATAAATATGCATTAATACGTTAAACTTTTATATATCAACCATAAATAAAAAAATAAAAAAATAAAACAACACAATTTTGTTTTTTTGAATTATATACTTACCACCATGAGTAGTAGTGGTCCTCCAAAACCTTGAGATTCTTTGTATTCTTTTCTCATTTTCTTCATTGTTCTCAATAGATATGTACACCAGTCCATCTTTCGTATGTCTTCTTCATTCGCTACACACTCTAAAAATCGTTGGTTCACCGTCCCCAATTTTGGGCAATCCCCGATTATTGAGAAAAACATCACCAAGAAGTTCAACTTGAATTCTCGCCCCAAATAGAGGGAGCGAAAACAATACTCTTTCCGACCACGCCTTTTATTGTGAACATGGCATCTGTGTACGTGTTGTACATTTTCCTCCATTCTATAATATGCGGGAATTCAGTTGTTGCTGCTGGCACCTCCGTAACAGCAATTGAACCCATCGGAATCCCAATCATATCTTGTATCATCTTTGGTGGTGTAATATTTATCCCTATACCAATCGTTCATCTTTATTACAAACTTGTGTGGATCAAAGTTTTCAACTACCCAACACCCTAGTTTTGTTGGCGTTGTTTCTATTTGAAAGTTCCCGTTTAGAAATGACTCAAACCCCATTTCGGTTACAAGTTGTTGTTGTAAATGAGTAAGCCCGGTGAGAATTTTCACAAGATCTCTTGGTGACGATCTTGCTTTGATTTTTCTTATAATATTCTTCGTTTCTTGTTGTTCAACATCTTCAATCATCTTCAACCTTTTTCTTGCTTTTTGAGTTTTCTTCTTTGCTCCAACCTTCTGTATTATTTCCGTTTTCTATCCACCGTTTTTCTTTTTTTCCTTGATGGTTTGTATTCGATTTATATCGTAGAAACTTCATGTTTCAGTTTCATTATCATTGTCATCTGCTTCGGTAGCTGCAACACAAATTTAAAATTAATTTCAATGATTTAGATAAGCAGATGCTTTCACGAAACAGATGCCTTAAATTTGTCAAACAAATGCCTTAAATTTTGTCAAACAGATGCCTTAAATTTAAAGCGAAACTGAGTGTTGTCTATCATACACTTGTACCAAATAATTTAAACTAAAACACATCATATACAAACATATTTATTTTGTAAACAAAACACGCATGTTCCTTAAATTTATCAAACAGATTATATTTACAAATGTGTTAGGCTAAACAACCATATGCATTGTAATTAAAAGCACATAAGAGACCCAACTTTAACAAACAGAATGCCTAAATTTACGAACACAATTCCTAATTTAACGAGCATATGCATTTACATATTACCACATATGAATTAAACAAAACAACCGTATTCATCAATCTGAACAACAAATCATGTTTATACACTTTAAATAGCTCGACGTGTTATCTATCATACACTTAAATCCCAAAGATACTTATACGAAATAATGTAAACGATAACATAACATAAACAATCAGATTAATTTTGTAAACGACAACACACATGTTCCTTAAATTTATCATACAGGCTATATTTACACATGTGTTATACTAAACAACCATATGCATTGTAATGAACAAACAAATACCCTAAATTTAACAAACAAGTGCCTTAAATTTACCAACAAAATGCCTTAAATTTAACGATCATATGCAGTTACATATTACCATATACGAATTAAACAAAACAACCGTATTCATTAATCTGAACAATAAATCATGTTTATACACTTTAAAGAGTTCGGCGTGTTATCTATCATACACTTAAATCCCAAAATACTTATACCAAATAATGTAAACGAAAACATAACATATACAAACAGATTCATTTTGTAAACGAAAACATAACATATACAACGATAAATAGTTAGGCCACTTACATTTTTCTTTCTCGAGTTCTTGTTCTTTAAATTCAGTTTCTTCATCGTCTGGACTGGCTGCTTATATATTTGTACATGCATTAAATTAACAAAAACATAAGTCTTAACACATTTTACAAATCGATGTATAAAAAAATACATTAAACACCGAGGTATCGATCCTCATTACAAGGAACGAGTCTTCCCGTTTGGGGAATCATAAGGCTCCCACTAGTTTTCGAGCTTGGTACCTAGTGGGCCAAATACATCAAATAACTTAATTGCGCGAGCCTTATGACCGGGTTATAGATCTTGCGTATGCAATAGGCGTACATACACACACGCTCACATGAAATCACACTTTGAGAACTAATGCGCTATGCGCGTGATATATCATATACTTAATCACCAAATACAAACGCCAAGATATTATAATTATAAACATTTTAAAATACACACGAACAATATGGATGCCTAAAATTAATCAAAAATATGTATTGAAGCATTTCAAACATATGTATATAAACACATAAAACAAATAGATGCCCTAAATCATTTCAAACAAATGTCCTAAATCATTTCAACAGTTGTCATGAAATCAATCAAATAGATGTCCCAAATCATTTCAAACAGATGCCCTACAATGTGCCATACATACACTTACACTTAACTAACTAGATGCTGTATATCATTTCAAACGGATGCCCTACAATTTGCCATACATACGCCTATACTTAACTAAATAGGTGCCGATCTTTAAAGATACACACATGCCTTTAAATTAACAAACAGGTGCCTTTAATTTAACAAACATACCACATGGACGCCTTAAATTATTCAATCAGATGTGCTAAACCGTTACAAGCATTTGTATACAAACACATAAAATCCCGTTTTATCAAACCAAACAAATACAAACAAACGCCATACTGACGCCTTAAATTAACCAAACAAATACCCTAAGTCATATCAAACACGCGCAATACATTCATTATATACTGATGCCCTAACATTTACACCTAAACCATCGATTTATGATGCCCTAACATTTACAATAGCAAACAACAATTCAAAACATAAAAATATCTAAAACATAATGCCTAGAGAAAACTTATTCTATACAAACTACATCATGCCTTTAAGTGGTGACGTTACATTTACAGATGAGACTATAATGTACAACAACACTAATGCACGTTAACTAACTAAACATATGACATATTGAAATTATGAAAAACCAAACAACGGTATCGGAACATTTACTGAAATGACTCTAGTACACTGTAAATATATTAAACATGTGATATTAAAAAATACATAACATATAGCCCTAGTTCTACTCATGTGGGACCTTTTGACTTGCGATTCCAAAAATAATTATTCAAACAGAACTGAGGCCCTTCATCAATTAACCATAACATAACATAATATAAAAAACTAAACTACAAAAAGATGCCACTATAAATCATTTTAAAAATAACAAAAAAAACAAATCCAAAATAATACAACAAACATTTAATGCGAGTAAGAAAGATGCGCTTATCAGGCATCCCCTTACAATTTTAATTTAGCCATACATATACGTAAGATGGCCCTATATGAACATACTACTTAAAAAACTGTATATATATTAATGTTACTTTTTTATCTGGTATTTATTCTTTATTACTTATTATTATTTTTCATTGATTTTTTGCATAATTACGACAACTAGGTAGTTAAGTAAGAACCCACTTCATTATATAATATTAGTCATCGTGTGTTAGAACCGATTCCGTGTTCGCGACAAAAATCAAAAGCCCAAACCCACACAGAAGAAGAGAAAACACAACAAATCCCTATATAATGCATGTTTGAATCCGGTTCGTCACAAACACAAACAACAAGATAAGTCGGACTAAGAGATAAATCCTAATATGTCATTTCAACATTCAAAACAAATGTATCTATCAACAAATATATCAAGAAACAAACAACATTTAATCAAACAACCAAATGCCGCAAGCGGCACGGCTGCACCCCCCAGGGCCATCAAATTTACATGCCAGCAACCGCATTGCCCTGGCCCCACACCTGAATTTCCCACCCCCCACTCACAACGCAACTGCCTCCCTCTCCCTTCTCTTTCCAAATACATTACAATCAATTACCAATTTCCCCAGCACAAGCCTAACATCCATATAACCACCCCACTTCCCACCCCCCTCGTAACTCCCCCCAGCAGCCACTCCCCTACTACTCGATTCTCATAACTTCACCCCAATCCTACCACCCCCCACTATCAACCCCACCTCCAATTAACACAACTAATTGTTCAAATAACACATAACCTTTACAATCTGTCCTATAAATAACACAAAATAATACTAAAAATTACAAACAAAGTAAAATAATATTATAGCCTTACAGTTATGTGAGATTTCCAATTCTTTTTGCGTCGTGCAATCCTTGTTTAGTATCACCGTCAGAGGCCTGATTCAGGTCGCTGAAACAACGAAAATCGTACTATAATTATTAATCATTTCTCAATAAATACAACCACGGCGCAAACTATTAAACAAAATATGCACTTATAGTTTTGAAGTTTAGTTTCCCTTTTCTTCACCATGTCACTGATACAAATAAGGGGGTTTTCATTTACTCGAACGTTTCTGTAGTTATGCTTTTAACGTAACTGTATCTTTCACTTCGATATATTTCTGATCGGGTTTGTGTGTGTGATTGTGTCATATGATCTGGTCTTATCTGTATGTAGTGTGTCTGGCACGCGTGTGTTTCAAAACGGTTGAAGTGGTGGATTAAATCTGGTTTGGGGTAGTTTGGGTAGAGAAGGAAACTACAAACATACAATGCAAACTTTGGCATTACGACATCGCCCACTATTTTTCTATAATAGTTTTACCAAAAAGCTAACCTTGTTGTAAACTTTAGTTTTCATAGTTTACCTACAGCGAATATAAAGGTTTTTTTTCCACCCCTATTAGATCGCCCCCATCCTATACTCAATCATATATATCACAACTACCATTAAATTGTTATCATCAATAACAAAACAAACCATTTTTTACTGTTAATCTAATAAAAATTTTGTTTACCTAACAAAAAAAAAATCTAAGATTATTAAAACAAATCTAAATAAGGAAATTCAGAGTTATTCGGGTCAACCCAGAAACTAAACGCGACATTCCAAATTCGGATTTTTTCGGAATTCGAAATTCGGTTGAATTCTAGTTTGGTTGGTTTGGTTCGGTTTTTCCTCCTTTATTTCCGGGTTTGCACCACAAAAAAAAAAATTCTAAACCGAACTAAACCACGAATACACTCGATAACTAAAACAGAATCAACACGAACATACAACATCAACACAATCACGAACCATCACCCTAAACACGGTCGTACCTTTTCATATTCCCCTCCCTCTTCCCGAAAAATATCTGTGCCTTCAGGGCCAATCAGCGCGGTTTGGTCCTCACAAAGCAAACCAAAAGATATGCTTCATATCCTTAATTTTTACCCCTTAAATTCCACAAACATTTTCACGACTATGATATCCCATCAAAATCCTCCTCTTGGAACGTGGACACAACACAACAAGAGAGGAAAGGAGCATCACTCATCAATTAAAACGAACGACCCGGCCGTCCCCAACCCAAGCCCACGACTCCCCTTCTCTCCCCACCCCCCGGACCAACCCCACACACCCACCCCTCACTCACCCCCTTCCAAAATAACCAATAGAGCGCCAACAGCCACCCATACCCCATCTGACCTATAGACTAGGCCCTGCCACATCCCATGCACAATCCAAATTTACAAACACCCCCCCACGTCATAACAAACGTTAACCCCAACATCCTAGACCCCCACCAGCCCACCCGGATCGACCCCAGGCCGAACCTACCATAACCTTTCACCATATGCCTCTCATAAACAAAATACGCCGCCACCTCCCACCTGCACTTCCTTTAACTCATAACTTCATATGCTATTTTCCTAGTTCACAACAGTCCACCGCACGGCAAACCCATGATACTAGCCCGCGCGCCCCCAACGCGACTCCACCCCCCCAACAACCTAGCGCCACCGCACCCCCAACCCCCGACCACGCCCCCACTACCCGGCCCGCTTCCCCACCCTCCACCCCACCCCCCCCCCCATCCGCTTCCTCTACCACCCCCCTCCACTGCCCACCTCACCTCCAGTCCGCAAAATTATCCTATATAGTATACGTAACTTAACCAACCCACAATATAACAAGTATACGCTTAAAGAACAAAACAATAAATATTACAGTATAGAAATATATACATACTATTAAACGCCGTGGACAATGACAGATTGCTGTTGATTATGACATGCATAAATAACCGATTTCTTTTGTGAAAGATTACCACACAAACTCAGTAGAGGCTATGTATCGTTCTTTGTTGATGTGAACAATACTGAGGAGACACCTCACATAATTAAGAATTTAATTTTTGTTCGTAAATTTACCCGTGACAATGATGATTCTGTTGAATTTGATGCATACGATTTTTTTGTGAAAGATTACCAAACTCAGAGGCTTCTTCTTTGTTGTGACAATACTGGAGATCTTTGCCCAATTACCCGTTCACCATCACCATCCACGCCATTTGCTTTGCTTTCCTTTAGCCATTCCACATGGCATCGACGCCTAAGACATCCTGGTGACGATGTTATACGGAGGTTAGAGTCAAGTCATTTAATTTCTTGCAATAAGTCAAAGTCGTCTAGTTTATGTCATGCATGTCAGTTGGATAAAGATGTTAAGCTTCCCTTTTATAGTTCTAAGTCTAGTGTAACGTCTGTTTTTTACATTATACACTCAGATGTATGGACATCCCCAATTTCGAGTGAAAGTGGAATTAAATATTATGCTATTTTTTTAGATCACTTTTCACACTTTGTTTGGGTCTATCCTTTGCATAAAAAAATCTGATTTGTTTGATACTTTTGTTGTTTTTCGTGCTTATGTCAATAAACAAATTAATGTAGACATCAAGGCTTTGCAATGTGACCATGTGGGTGAATATGACAACACCCGTTTTCATGACCTTTTCGCCAAAATGGCATACAATTTTGCTTTTCTTGCCCTCGTACTTCCCAACAAAATGGCAAATCCGAACGTATGCTTCGCATCATTAATAACCTTATCCGTACATTGCTTTTTCAAGCTCGCATACCTTCCTCTTACTGGGTGGAAGCTCTTAATATAGCCACTCACCTTTTGAACATATTACATTCTACTGCCATTAATAACAAAATACCATTCACCAAACTCTATAACCAAACAGCCACATATGAACATTTGCGTGTTTTTGGATGTCATTGCTATCCCCACGTTGATGTTACACACAAACTCGAACCCCGTTCTACACCATGCATATTTTTAGGTTACCCCGCCAATCACCGTGGTTATCGATTTTTCGAATTATCCTCTAATAAGATAATTATTTCGAGACATGTACGGTTTGATGAAGACGTTTTCCCATTCAGGACTGTCACGTCTTCTACTACACCCACTTATGACTTCCTTTTACCACCCTTATTACCAAATGTGCAACCTAATACGAATATTCCAATACCCGAACCAACTGTCCAGCACGAACATCCTCGAGCCAGCCCACTTCAACACACTGCCCATTCCACAAATGCTCCACCCACCTCGCCTGCTAATACACAACCCGTTAACCATTTACCTCAAAACCCCACACCAATCCCACCTTCGACCCATACGCAATCCCCGACCCACACACCATTGCCAGCCCAATCGGATACCACTCCTACTACAACTAACGCAGCTAATCCCACCCAAATCGTGTCTATGCATCCCCATGGTCACCCGTGCTAAAGCTGGCATTTTTAAACCTCTTGAACGTGTGAATTGTCATGTTACCACTACTTCACCGCTTCCTCGTTCTCATGTTCATACTTTTTGAGATTCTAACTGGAAAAAAGCTATGTTAGATGAATATAATGCTTTAATTACTAACTAAACGTGGGTTCTTGTGTCTCGTCCAACTAACGTTAATTTTGTTCGTTCTATGTGGCTTTTCAAACATAAGTTTCATGCAGATGGCTCATTAAGCAGGTATAAGGCTCGTCTTGTTGCTAACGGACGAAATCAACAGCAGGGTATTGATTGTTATGAGACATTTAGTCCAGTGGTTAAACCGGCTACCATTCGTACTGTTTTGAGTCTCGCAGTTTCTCATGACTGGCCTATTCATCAGCTTGAAGAATGTTTTTCTTCATGATCATTTATCTGAGACGGTTTATATGTACCAGCCTTCTAGGTTTGTTGATCCTGCCAGACCTGATTATTTATGTCACTTGCAGAAATCACTATATGGTCTTAAGCAGGCTCCTCGGGCATGGTTTCAGCATTTTGCTAGCTTTGCTACTCGGACTGGTTTTCAGCAGAGTAAAACCGATGCATCCTTATTTGTTTATCATTTTGGATAGGACATTGTTTATCTGTTATTATATGTGGATGATATTATACTTAACTGCATCATCTACATCATTGCTACAAATGTATTATTGGCTCTCTTCATGGCGAGTCTGCGATGACAGATCTTGGCTCTCTTAATTATATTCTTGGTATTTCTGCTCAGCGGACTGCATCTGGTTTATTTTTATCACAGTCCAAATTTGCTGAAGAGATTCTTGAAGGAGCTCATATGCAACATTGCAATCCTTACAGGACTCCGGTTGATACTGAATCCAAGTTAGGTCCTGATGGTGACCCGGTTTCTGATTCCACCTTGTATCGTAGCTTGGCAGGTGCTCTTCAATATCTTACTTTTACGCGACCAGATATCTCTTATGTTGTTCAACAAATTTGTCTTTATATGTATGATCCCCGTGAGCCTCATCTTGCTGCTTTGAACAGGATTATTCGGTATGTTCGTGGTACTCTTGATCATGGTCTTCAGCTGCATGTTTCTACTACCACTCAGCTCACTGCATACATTGATGCTGATTGGGCAGGTTGCCAAGTCACCCGACAATCCACTTCTGGGTATTGTGTTTTTCTTGGGGATAATCTACTATCATGGTCTGCTAAAAGACAGGTTATTGTATTTCGTTCTAGTGCAGAGGCTGAATATCGAGGTGTTGCTAATGTTGTCGCTGAAACTGGCTGGATTTGTTATCTTTTGCTGGAATTACATGCTCCTTTGCATAATGTTACGCTTGTTTACGGTGACAACGTCAGTGTCGTTTACCTTTCTACTAATCTGGTACAACACCAGCGTACTAAGCATATCGAGATAGATATACATTTTGTTCGTGATTATGTGGCTTCTGGGCAAGTGCGTGTTTTACATGTCCCGTCTCGGTTTCAATATGCAGATATCTTCACCAAGAGTCTTCCGAGTGCCTTATTTTTTGAGTTTCGTTCCAGTTTGAACGTTCGAATACCTCTCGTTCTAACTGCGGGGGAGTATTAGCCAATTTATTATTAGCCCAAGCATTGTTTATTATTTACTATCGGGCTTAGCCCATGTTAGTTATCTTATTGTGCAAAACGTGTGATGTATTTATATTTGATCATTAATAATAATTCAGCAAGAGAATTTACCAATTCTAATATGCTTAAGTTATAAAAAAACCGCAAAACTTATATTAAAAACTAGGGTTAAGTCCATTAATAGGTAACCTACTTACCAAAATCTACACTTTTAGGTAACGTACTTTGTATATTACCATTCAGACCCATCAAACTTTTAAATGTTGTTCAATATAGGCAAAAACGGGCAAATTTTGGAAGGGTTACCGGTTGATACCGGGTAACCTTCCACTTTACTTTTTTTTTATTTACCAGTTAATAACATATTTACCTACCCTATTTATTGAACCCACCTCTTTTTACCCCTTTTATATAACTCCTAAATCATTTTTTCTTGCTTCATACCAATATAATCAAATAACCTAATTCGCCAATCTCTATTTCCTGTTCCACCTAACGCCATTTCCGTAAATCGTCATTATCTAATAAAGCAGTAATGAATAAGAGTATGTCATTGGTTGTTCTATATTCTTGTTTAGCTTATTATGTTATTTAGGTTTATTAGTAATTTTGCAAGATTTATCGGGTTGTTTTGTTAAGCAATAATTTTGCAAATTTAGGGGTTAGTGGGATTTAGCTTCGATTGCAGATTTTGAGGATATAGGATTTAGATGTTTTTGAGATTTAGGGTTTAATGGGTTTTGAATGTTTTTGCAGTATTTAGGGAGTTAGTGGATTCTGATGTTTTTGCAAATTTAAGGGTTAATGGATTTAGCTGATTTGCAGAGTAAGGGGTTTAGGGGTTTAGCTGATTTACAGAGTAAGAGGTTTAGGGTTTAGCTTATTAGCAGAGTAACGAGTTTAGGGGTTTAGCTTAACAGCAGAGTAAAGGGTTTAGGGGTTTAGCTTATTAGCAGAGTAAGGGTCTGTCGGGGGTTTAATTGTATTCAGGGTAAGGAGGTTTAGAGGTTTAGGTATAGCAGATGTTTGCATAGATTTAAGGGGTGTTTGGTTTAGCTTATTTGCATAGTTAGCAGACTTATGGGTGTTTGTTTTAGCTTAATTTGTAACTATTATGAATTTTTTTGGCAGAAATAATTATGATTTTAGATAGTTTATATGACAACAAGAGCCCATCAATACCAAGGGAACCTGTTTATGGACCATCAATACAAGGATTGTTGAACAACTATGGCTATGACAATATTGATGACTATCTTTCTGATTTCTATTTTCCAAAGCAAGACCAAGAGGGATACCCATAGTGCACAACTGGTCTGGACTCTCATCATGAATGTAACTCTGCAAAGTCTAAAGCTAAGTATTGTACCTATTACCCCCCAAGTCTCATCAGGACTCACATCCTCAATGTCTCCAAAAGCCTTTGTAATCACATGGTGATAGTAGTTGGTGTGCTTGGACTATCAATTGCGCCGACACAATGGGCATGATATTTTATAGAAATTTGCAACGAGGACACCTGGAAGATGTGCAGACAAGTAAAGGGGAAGAAAAAAGAAAGGTTGGATGCTGAGGGTGATGACACTCGGATTAACAATCATTTTGTTTAATTTAATCTTTTAGGTTTTTTTTAGTATACTTAAACAGAATTTAGGTAAACATGTTAAGCATAATTTTCTGAGAAAATCTAACATGTATTAGCTGATCTCAAACAATATTTTAATGTGTTAATGACTTGTATGTGTTGAT
The DNA here is from genome assembly GCA_026074375.1 of Tanacetum coccineum. NCBI lineage: Eukaryota > Viridiplantae > Streptophyta > Magnoliopsida > Asterales > Asteraceae > Tanacetum > Tanacetum coccineum. The sequence goes on along the minus strand of BQNB010038676.1, from coordinate 28,217 downwards.
GAATGTTAATTAATCAACTTTTTTAGTTAATGTTATTTTAGATTTTTGTGTGTTTGTATGTTTAAATACGGGTCATACGGGAAAAATGATATGGGTGTAATGGGTCAAATACATGAAATATTGTGGTGAAGTGGGTAGTGAAAAAAACATGTACTATTTGCTGATGTGACACTAAAAATGTCATATTGCCTATATTAACAAGTCATAACAAGTTTGATGGGTCTGAATGGTAATATACAAAGTACGTTACTTAAAAGTGTAGTTTTTGGTAAGTAAGTTACCTATGGACTTAACCCTAAAAACTAGGTAATCTAAATTGTACACTACTGCATAAAAAATTATCGTCTGGTTTAAAAGTGCAAAGATAATATTGGAAAAATAGTTTTTCGTAGATGGGACGGGTCAATGCAGTTTGCCAATGGCCATGGACACTTAAAGTCACGTGAGTGATTTGGACATCGACTTATTGTTTATGAGGAGTTCAAGACAGCTTGGCGTACGCAGTCAAACGACAATACATAATTATCATAATATGTTTGTTGTAATTCAGGTTCGATCATGCTATTGGATATCTTGTACAGATTATCTTGCATAAATCTGTGGATTAGTAGCAAGTCTTAAATCAATACTTAAGAAAGAAAATAATTAAACGTCCAACGTTGTTTAGTTTTTCAACTGTAAAGAAAGATGGCATTGAGTGGTAAGACATTTATTCAGGTGATGGCTTACACGAGTTATGGAAGGCGAACCCACACCAAAATTTCTAATTTGTCCCCGGCCAGCATTCTGCCAAACTCATGAGGGTGAAGTTGGAACTGCTGGCTCGGTTCTCTTCTGGAACTATTCATGGTAAAAACATAACTCCTCTGTATGTCAATATGCTATATCATTTGAAACGAATGATATGTTGTTGCAGACGGAAAAGTCAAAAAATCAGTCACCTTTAAAATTCTTGAAGGCGTTCTCCTGGAGCTATACAAGACCATTGTTGTACATGTTCATGTGGAGACAAATGGTTTAAGCAATGTGGTCACATGGACTACCGAGTATGAGAAGTTGAACCCTGATGTTCCTGCTCCAGGTACGCTTATGGAATTTCGCAAGAATCTCACCAAAGATATAGAAACTCAACATTTCAATGTCTAGATAGAACAAGATCACATCTCTCACCAATATAGTGTGACTAAATTATTGATCTTGAGTGTGTTGTATGGTATGCTGTCATACTTATGTTATGCTTAATGCTTGGCCTTATTTGTAAACCATTCTGTTGTTTTAATCGCAATGTTGTGATACAATTAACTTTGACGCCAAAAGATATATAACCCGAAAAATTGGAAAGATATTCCAAGCAGATAAAAATGCACTGGAAAAACCAGCTACATCATTGCATAGTTAAGTTGACTAATTATATACCTGTAAATATTGCTTCTATAAACACATAAAAACTTTAAGGACTATCAATGTTCACTCTTTGTAATGCTGATTGCTAACACTCCAGAAAAGAAGTTCAAGCCGAGATGATGTTTTAGAAGTTGAAGAAAACGACAACGAACATTATAAATGTTAGGCATTTCCATAAAACTATTGGTAGCCAAATTTTGTGCTAATAACCTTCATGGATGTTGTGGTATGATGTAAGCTATTTTTATGGACAAAGTAGTTTGATTACATTCATGATCATTGCAAGAAATGAAACATTAGATGTTTCTAGCACAATATTTAACATCATATACTTAAGAGAAAAGTAAATAGCAAACACGAATATGGCTTTCATTCAATCAAGTTTTTGCATTGAAACCATGTTAAAAAAAGCCTAGGACTAGCAATTATCTTCCTAAACTGCGCAACATTTGGATAAAATCCACAGCTAGTACCATGATGGCATGATCATGACTATGAATACAGAAAAATGATTAAGACCAAAGTTAATAGGAATATAGGATACCTGTAGATCTACTCTGCATTGCACACGTTGATCATCAAGATTTGGGCTGCTAGATGGAGAACGTATTTCCATTAGCCTAACGAGTTGGGTCCCTCTTCTTCCTGCTTCCAGGTTATATACCAGACAAACCACAGGGACCACTTAAGTAATTAACTCTATAATATTCAATGAAGTTGCTGCTATAAAACCATCTTTATAAGGAACTTTCTAGCTATTCAATAACAACTTAAACGACATAGAAATAACAATTAGCTTATCCTCGTAGTCGTATACAACTAATTCATGAAATCTAAGCAACAACCATACTGTAGTTCTAAATCAAAGGGATCAACTCTACCGTCAGTACCATGACATGACTTAATCTCTACGAACAGAAAAAAAAGCACTAAAAGAAACACGTTACTTGTATATTCAGCACGTATCAACTCTAACAGATTTGGGCTTTACTCTAGCCTAACAACTCGGGTCTCTCATCTTACCACTCCTCGTCATCTTATGTCGTATACAGTTCAGTTGAGACTTTTTATTTGTGGGTTTAGCTTTATCTGATACATCATCCTCAAATAAACTAGTGGTGGGACGCTTACCTTCAAATTTGCCCATCTTAGCTAACAGCTTACTTTTCATTGAATTAGCTGGAGATCTAGTTTTGGACGAAACCTCGTTCGTTTCTCGGTCCTTAAGCTTGGGCGGACTACCACAACCTTTGTACTTTGGTTTATTCTCCTCCGGTGGGTCTTCCGAATCTGCTGGTTGCTGATATTGATGAAAGTCTCTTGGTTCATGCGCTTCTGTCGTAATTGGAGTCGTCTGTTCATCATGATCCGTGTTCTTCTGCGAACTTCTTAGTTTAGCTCGCTGCCTGTTCACTTGGGAAGATGCTTGACTTGGTGTATGTTTCGCCTCTTTAACTTCGATAATTTCACATGACAGTTCTTTTTCTTCTGACAAATATTCACCAACATCATCCTTATCTTTTGGCATATTTGTGTAATCTTGAGAGACTGTTAATTCTAAAGTTGTAGCGGTTGTTGGTTCCTCAACATTTGTGTTCTTCTGTGAACTTCTTAGTTTAGCTCGCTGCCTGTTCTTTTCAGTAAATGCTGGACTTGCTGACTGTTTTTCCTTTTTCACTTTGATAATCTCCATTGACGGTTGTTTTTCTTCATATAAATACTCAAGAGTATCAAGCTTATCGTTTAGTGTGTGATTTGGAATGGCTGTTAATTTGGAGCTTGCTATTGCATCATTCTTAGACATTGCCGTTAACTGTGATCTTGTCCAAACTCGTTTGGCAGAATTATCATTCCTAGATACTTTGGTTACACTTGTTCCAACCTCGTTTTCTTCTTGAAACTGTATGTCACACGTGTTAACTTCCAGTATCTGGTTCTGTTCATGCAACTCACTGTCAGTAACTTCATTATGTTGTTTCTCACTCAACTCTTGAAATTGAGTATCATTCTTAGATACTTCTTTGGCCACACTTGTTCCAACCTCGTTTTCTTCTTGAAACTGTACGTCAAACGTGTTAACTTCCAGTATCTGGTTCTGTTCATGCAACTCACTGTCAGTAACTTCATTATGTTGTTTCTCACTCAACTCTTGAAATTGAGTATCATTCTTAGATACTTCTTTGGCCACACTTGTTCTAACCTCGTTTTCTTCTTGAAATTGTATGTCACATGTGTTAACTATTATTCGATTCTGTTCATGTGACTCATTATCAGTAACTTCATTATGTTGTTTCAAATTCGCTTTACCCACTTGAAGTTGTGCCTCCTTGTGTTTCTTGCTGCGCTTACAGCTATTCTTTATTGACGTGTACCTCAGCTTCCTCTTCTTCCCCCTCTTCCTCCTCTTCATCTCCCCCTTATTGTTTCCACATATTCCTGTTAGCTCCTTATCACTGGGTCGTTCTACAGATTGATCTTCAATCCCTAGATACTGTGGTTCATGCATTCCGTTATCCGTGATATTTTCTTGTTCATCAGCTACCTTATTCAATGGTTCAACAACTTGATAGATAATAATCGTCTTTTTGTTAGTTTCGTGTATATCCAACAGGGATTTTTTCTTTTTCTTACGGTGCCTACTGCTTTCCTTGCCTGACTCTGAATTAGGCCTACTCTTCAGTTTCTTGCGCTGCTTACTGCGTGCCTTTCCCGACTCTGAATCGGGCTCACTCTTGAGTTTCTTACTATTCTTACGGTGATCATCATTTTTCTTCCCTGATTCTGAATTTCGTTTCCTTTTCAAGTGGTTGTCGGATCCAGGTCCAGAGATCGGGACAGACTCTGCACCAGCAAAACAATAGCGCTGTTTGCGAGTCAAAGAAATTTCTGCTTGATCACAAAGCTTCTCAAGGTGATGTTTTAGCAGCGATGAGTGGGCCCAAGGTAAATCAACGTACTCCTTTTTTATGTACTTTGATATTGACTCCTCCTTAGAACCCCCTTTCTCATTCAACTCCCAAATTGCCTTATGAATCATCTGTATCCATAAATAATCAGGATAAATTAGATTACCAACATGTGTAGGTGATATTACAAATGAAAACATGTCATACATACAGACAATACATTTCATTCTAAATAACAAGAGACCAACTCTTTAAGTAGGTGCTAAAACAGCAAAAAGAAATATCGCTTTTACGTTGATAACAATTACTACAGAAGAAGAATTTTCAAGTAAAACCTAACCAAAAGCAACGACCCATTTGAGCCGTTGACTCTTGATAATGAGCTTACTATCAAGTGTTACATTCCTAGGCAAAAGTTTTACTGTAAACCACATAAAGGGGATAAGAAAGACTCTCGAGGCCATACAAATGCCCTGAACTTGAGCAAAGCAGTATGTTGTTACTTTTACTGATAAATTAAGTAATTTACTTAAGCAAGTGATTGAACAGATACAATGCATAAACAAAGTGCTGGAGTAAGCTAAAATGTGTTTGAAACTTTACTAATAGTCTTCTAATCCATGGCCTGTACCTCATTCTCTCTCTCTATTCTACTTTAAAGACACCAACCGCAAGGGTTGCTAACAAATTACATAATATTAAGTCAGCACTGATATGTAATATTCTTATTGTTTCCCTAATTGTAATCAATCTGATACTGTTTTTGCTATAAATCTACAACATCTAAATACGATAAAGCAAATGACATACACGTGTTATTTCACATAAGACCTACGTATAAACTTTTAGCATTTACATTATCTTAAGTAGCTGAATGCTAAATACGAAAAGTAAAAACTCCTTGTAAGTTGAATGATATTTAATATCACAAATTATTGCCCTAACTCATTATTAACACATTCAAAACATCACAGGAGAAATCACTATCCTATATTTTGTCATATACTATAAAAGTACTCGAATTTTGGATAAGGAAAACGCAACTATTGACATGAGTTATCTATATCTATACACGCTATAAATCATTTTACCCTCTAATCTTAAGAAAGAAAAATTAAGCAGAGAATGTACCCTTAATAATTAGGAACGCTATTAAAAATGAAAAGAATACTCATAAGAAATATCTTTATTCTCTAAAAGCACACGCTATTGGGTGCCATAGGGTGCGTTAGACCAGTGGTAATGGTTGGTCTCCTTTGGTGTCCCCAGCCTATGTGGCATATGAAGAACACGACGCGTCCCACAAGGACACTTTTGTTGAATTGGTCGGATATGCGACCGAGTTGGGGAGAAAGGCTTTTGTGTGTGGGTGTTTTATTAATTGTTTTGTTTTGGGTATGTTTTGGTGGTGTCATCGGTCTCCTTGTTACACTATGTTGGTCGGGAAGTTGTCCCAGCAGTGGGGTTTTTGGTCTCATAAGCGTCACCACTCACCAGTACACCCAGCCCTATAGCCCTATGAAGCCGTCCTATGGCACGAGACCATACCATACCCCAAGTTATAGGGCTCGGCGCCAAATTCACCAGCCAAGCCATCAGACTTTTTTTCTTTCTTTTTTTTTGATATAACAACGTCGGATAACAACGCTTGCACCTAGTGCTCTATGGTTTATGTTTCATTTCTTCTTACAACTCAAGGTATTGTCATGTAAAAACATGTAGCCGAATAAAACTGCTTGCGGGTAGGATAGTATAATGTATATCATCATAATAAGCTTAATATAAAGGTCATAAATAAGCCTTAAAAATAAGCTACCTCAATAGTTTGATATAAGAAGCAAAGAATAAAAAATAACTTACAGCGGCATAAGGGGGGTGATTAGGGGTATGGAAATTAGTATTAACATTAAAGAATTGAGAAAATTGTTGTTGGATTAACATCCCAGAATCATCATTATTAGGGAATAAAGAAGGATTTGAATTGGTGAATTTGATTAGGGCTTTTTTCAATTTGTTCATTGTGTGTGTTTTTCGTTCAAGTGAGTCAGGGTTTTGATTACACGGAGTGAGGGTTTTTGTTTTGTGTGTCTTCTGCTAGAATTGTGAAAAAGATAAGGGCAAAGGACATTTAATTTAACTATATACTAATTTGCGTGAAGAGTGGCGACAAAAGCCCGCGTGATTTTCTTTGGGCTTACATATTCCTGTTTGCTTGGCCCGTGTTCCCAGTCCAGTTACGTGTCCACCCACACAGATATATGCTACGTGTCTAACATATCATGAGTTTCACCTCTTCCACTTCATGCTAATCTCCACTCTTCCAGATTCATCCACACCGACTCCATAGATTATACCTGAATCTCCGCTAAAGATTTTTTTTTTTTTGAACATACCGCTAAAGATTGACACTCATAGTTTTAACTCTATTATTGTGTTTCTTTAGATATTTCAGGCGGCGAAGATAATCTCCACACATTATCAACATTCATCTGCAACAAATTTGGGAAAAATTATTCACCGCAACGAGTCTTCTTTGGTTCTCCCATTAAAAAAAATTTCATCTATGTTTTGCCTAAACTAATTTGGGGGATAAAGTTGAGAGGGGTGTGGCGGTTATGGCGACATATGTTGCTCAAGTGGAAGCCATTGATGGTGTGCATCGTCTTGCAGGGGGTGCAATTGGTAACGACATATGTTTTTGTGATTTTATTTTCGATTTTCATATATTATAATTTTCCGGAACAAGTTATATCATGTATATTTCTCATTTTAGTTTATCTTATGGGTTTAATGGGTTATTGAGATTTGGAAAAACGATTCTTTATAAGCTTATCACTTATAGCTTATGTCAAAATGTTATTGAAAGGTTGAGGAGACACCGGCAATGATGATCTTTTTGTGCATCCATTTTTATGAAATAAAAAAGGTTACCGGATGTGGTCTGATTTGTGCATTTTCTGTTAGGAACCTTTAGCCCAGTGGAGAATGGGATTGCTTCAATGTCACCTCCGTATTAAGATACTGAAGATGATGACGATTGTGGTATGGTTTTGTTTTTTAGTCTTTCGTTTAGATAAAGTAGAGATTGTGTGTATAGAGTACCCTGCTTGATAATACAGTGAAAAGAAAAAAGGAATGAAAATAATTAAATCTAATTAAGGGATAAACTTAAGTTGCTTATAAACATATCACCTACTGTATGAAATTTATTGCA
>BQNB010038676.1:6039-16168 GCA_026074375.1 Tanacetum coccineum | reverse complement strand
AACAGACCTAACTATAACTACCAGACTTAACTGTTATACTACCAGTATTAAGTCTGTTACAATCTATTTTCCCAACATAAGAGACATCATCATATATCGAATGTTGAAGACTTAACCCTCTTGTTTCATTTTCGAATGTAAAAAGAAAGATCAAAACACAAGGGTTTTTCATCTTAATTTTTATTTCGGTATCATAGTCACAAAATAACAAGATCAAAGGAAAAGAAAGATCTCAGATTCATGCTTCATCAAAATCTTTAAAAGATTCAAGCTCAATCTCTTCATAGATCGTTTTTGAAGCATACCTCTTCTTGTTAAATTTACGAAAAACATAAAAGAAAGAAAAAGAACAAGAGTGTTATCAAACCTACCCGTGTCATCTTAAAAAGAGTTGGAGCCATTTTTGTTTGTGTTGATTCGAGATAACAGATCAACGGGACGAATTGTTTTTGTTTTTAAAATAAAAGGGTTATTAAAAGAGTCAAATGATTTTGGTTGGTGATATGTTTTAAAGGATTTGATGTGAGAGGAGTGATAGATAAATTTGTTTGTGTGGTGACTGAGTGAATCAAAGAAAAAAGGAAGCGTGTGTATACTTGTGTTTGTTTGGTGTTTGATTTTTGAGAGTGAGGCGACTGAATGTGTGGTGTTAGTGTTAGGGTTAGGGTTTGAGTTGTGAGAGTAGTAGTGAGTATTCATGTATGATTTTTGAGTGTTGTTGGGCCTTTTACTACCGAAAATAAGGAAACGAGATTGGGCTATGAAAAGAGTTTGTTGGTTTTGGGATAAAATATTGTGTTTACCATAGTTGATAGAGTAAACAATGAAATAGATAACAAGGTTACGGGTGAGTGTTTTGTATCATAGGAAAGTTGGTAAAACTCACATTTTCGGTTGTATTTTTAGTAGTGATTAAACATTTTGGATTGAATTTTTGGATTTGTGTCAATAATTTCTTGGGTTTGTTGTGATTAATAAGGAAAATGGGATCAAACGAGGAAATAATTTAATTACTTCAAAAGACACAAACGATTTTCAAACAAACACAATGTGACAAAGAGGAAAATATTCATAAAAGGATATTATTCAGTTACAAGATAAAATCAAAGATCTTGAAAACGTTGTTTGTAAAATGGGCAGATCAACTGACACACTTCGGTTGCTTACAAATGAACAAAAAGCTTTTCGGGATAACTTACATAAGTCGGGTGTGGGATATAACGGTTCTTGTGTTCTTTCACAAGCTTATGCTAAAATTCCTAAGTTGTATCGTGCTTCTGAGCTTTGTGATAAAAATGAACAACTGCATGTGTTTGATTCTGAGGAAACTCTTGAGGATGCTGAAAAGAGTCAATTAAAAATGAATGGTTTTTCAAAAAGAATGAAAAATTCAAAGTAAAAAGATTCCACCAATAGATTACGAAAAAGTTGAACAAACTTTATAAAATTCGTTCCTCAAAACAGCTTTCGGTGCCTCTGTTAAGCAAACATCGTTTTATCCACTTATTATATTCCCTTTGTTAAGATTCTGGAAACAAAAACCATGCCGAGTGAGTTACCTTTGATCAACGAATTATTCAATATAAAAGTTGGATTTGAAAAGCTGTCTCTGTTAATACACCAGAACAGTAAAAGAGAAAGCATTTTTTACACATCACCGGCAGAGATTGAACGTATTGAGTTTTGTCAAAAACAAGTTAAACCAATTCTTAATGAATTACAGGTTTACTTTGATGACTTTCAGAATCTATTTCAAAGGGATATAAAAGAAATGAAAGATGCGTTTGAGCAAAATGATGTCTATCTTGATGAAATTGAGAATCAAAATGATTTGTTGAAAGATCAACTTTTGGAAGCATCCTTAACTGAAGATATCAAGAATCTTGTCATAACTTCTTGTGTGGAAATAAGGAATAAGGATTTACATGATGAAATTGAAAGAATTTCAAAAGAGTCAAACGATGTTTCATTTGAAGTCACTCAGGGATTGTCAAAACGAATTGTTGAATTGGAAAAAGATTTGTCAAAATCTGAGGCAAAGAGTATTGCTTTTGAAATCGCACTTCAACACAAGTCTCGAGAAAATAATTCTTTGAAAACAGTGCAAAAAGAAAATGAGAATTTTATGGCATCATTACAACTCGAAAATGCTCATTTGAAACAGACTTATAAAGATTTGTTTGAGTCGGTTCAAAGGTCAAAAGTTGAGACACATCAATGTGATGAAGCCAAAGTTAAGGACGATTTTGATGAGATTGAAACGAGAAACATTGAGTTGGAATATCGTGTGGCGTCATTAATTAAGGAGAATGAACATTTGAAGTTGACTTACAAAAACTTGTTTGATTCAATCAAAAAGTCGCGGGTCCAAACAAAAACTTCAAATGTAACACAAGACGAGGCAGAAAATCTGAAGTCTCAATTGTTTGAATTTGCTGAAACTAAGTTCAAAAACATATTTGAAAAAATTAGTAAATTTTCAAAACGAAGCATTGGAATTTCTGAACATTAACATGGAATCGGGGGAGAATTTTGTGATAATTCCAATGTTGAGTTCTAACAAAGTTTGTCGAGCTTGAAAAGGTTTTAACTCAACAAACAAAAGATTTTAATGACGTCAAGCTTGAATTGTCTGAACAGACAGCTAAATTTTGCGAGCGTTTTTTGAAAAACTTGAAAAAACAAAAGTTGTTCTTGAACGACAATTGGCTCGTAAGGTTGATGATTCTAAAGCTGAAAAGGATCAATTTTTGAAAGAAATTAATCATTTGAGAACTCAATTGGAAAATCTAAAAGGAAAGTCTGTGCAAACTAAGTTTGATAAACATTCAACTCTGGGAAAACCACCAGCTGATAAGTTGTTGATAAACTCTCCACCCCCCCCCCCCCCCCCCCCCCCCGGGGGGGGGGGGGGGGGGGGGGGGGGGGGGGGGGGGGGGGGGGGGGGGGGGGGGGGGGGGGGGGGGGGGGGGGGGGGAGGGGGGGGCCCCCCCCACCCCCCCCCCCAAAATTAAATTTCAAAATCATGGTTTTCTACCAAAGTTGATGTGCAAAAGAGTTTATCAAAACCAGTCACTGCACAGTCTTTGCCTAAAGATGAAAAAGATCAGCTTTTAAAACGAATTGCATATTTGGAATCAAAATTGGCATCTCAAGATATTCGTTCTTGTCAAAAAGAATATCATGAGTTGAGGACTTCATATAATGCTTTAAAAGTGAAGTTTGATTCTCTTAATCGGAAAAAATGGAACATCAATGTTTCAAAATCTTCAAAACCTAAAGAAAGTGTTTTGGAAAAGGTTCACACGGGTGAATCTTCAAAACCGTTTTCACGAAGGGTTTCTCAGTTTACAACCTATTCTTTACAAAAAGATAGGAAGTTTTCTAAGAAATCTCAAAGTTTTGAAACATTTTCTCCTCATAAGGGTTTTAAGACAAGAGCTTCAAATGAAAATAATCAATCTTTTGGAAACAACACAACACGTGTTTACACCGGTAAAACAAGTGTGGAGCCCAATTAAGGAATCTCAAACTTTTGAAGCATCTTCTTCTCAAAAGAGTTTTAAAACAAGTAGTTTTAAAGGAAAAAATCACATTTTTGTTACTCCACACTCTTGTTTTACATCGGTAAAACAAGTGTGGAGGCCAAAGCAAAGTTATTCAAAATCTTTCAAATATTCCAAATCAGAAATGCTTTCGATGCAAAACAAGAATGACTTTGCTTCAACCATCAACAAGAAAGGAAGAGTTTCAAATGAAACAAATTTTCAGGATGTTTCATCAAATGACATTAACAAATGGAAATCTTCTTCGTCAACAAGATTTAAAACTCCATTTGAAACACCGAGTTTCAAAAATCAATGGAATATCAAGAGGAATTTTAAATCTCCGTTGATTCCACGAGAGCTGTTTTCAAATGAAACACCGGTTTCAAGCCCTCGTTGGAACTCAACATCTTTACATCAACTTGACACAACTTTCAATTGGTTTTATTAAAAATTTTGGTAAACCTGTTAAGCACCGTGCTTAAATGGGTTCCAAAAGTTGTTGTCTAAATTCGATGTCAATGGTTTGTAATCATATATCAGATTGCAACCCGTGCTTTAAATAAAAGGAAAATGTACGTTTCAGTGCATTTATCCTTAACAACGAAAAGAGAAATCTTTTCGGTCTTGAGCTATTCAAATAAAACATTCAAAGTTTTGTAGCTCAAGTCAATGGTTTGTTATTAAATTTCAGATAACAACCCGGTTTTCAAATAAAAGAAAAGTGTACGTTTCAGTGCGCTTTATCTTTAAAAGAAGAGAAATCTTCTTTGTTACCATCAATTCCACTTTTAGACCTCCAAACTGTCTCATCCATCTTGTCATTATTAATCATAATCCTACTATTTGAAACAAGATTAGGATACTTAGAAATCCATTCCTCTGGCCATGAACAAGCACCATTATTTACAATATCTTTAACCACCATGTTATCCTTCCATCTCACATTATACAAGTCTCTATGTGTGACAAAAGTTTGTAGAATACCAGCTTCACACCAATTATCATATATTAGAGATGCTTTTTCCCCATTGCCAATTGTCACCACAATAAAGTTCCTCACTTCATCTCTAATCTTCAGAAAGTTCTTCCATCCCCAACTATCACTAGCCTCCTCATTCATAGCCCAAACACTTTTTCCTTTTAATTTAACAGTACTAATCCACTTGACCCATAAAGAGTTCTTATCAGTAGCCACATTTCATAAATTTCTTATTATCATAGCTTTATTCCAAACACCCAGATCTTTTAGGCCAAGCCCACCTTTACTCTTTGTCCTGCAAACTTTCTTCCATGCAATTTTAGCTTTCCCTTTAGTCATTTCACCTTGATTCCATAAGAAGCCTTTCAAGAGCTTATTTATATCTTCAATGACAGTCTTGGGAAGCAAGAATATAGAGGCCCAATACACATGGATGGACTCAAGAACTGAAGCAATTAGCATAAGTCTACCTGCATATGACAGACACTTGTTCTTCCAGTTGAGAACTTTGTTTTTGACCTTATCAATAAGGCTTTTACAATTATTTATCCCAATTCTTTTTGAAGTGAGGGGAACTCCAAGATACCTAATAGGTAATTTCTCAACTTTAAAAGGAACACACTCTAAAATAGATAGCTTATCCTCTTCTTTTATGCTTCCAAATATAATGGTGCTTTTATCATAATTTGGTTTTAGACCAGAAACATACCCAAATTCTTCAATAGCTTCCTTAAGGGTATTCACTGAATCCTTATCTCCACGACAGAACATAAGTAAATCATCAACAAAACAGACATGGGTCAATTTTATTTGTTTGCAGCCAAAGTGATAACCAAAGTTCTTGTTTCTATTCACTTTATCCTGAACAATGAGGGACATGATCTCCATAACTAAGGTGAAAAGGTATGGAGACATTGGGTCCCCTTGCCTTAGACCCCTCCCTCCTTTAAAGTAACCAAAACTTTCCCCATTAACACATATAGAGAAAGACACAGTAGTAATGCAGCTCATGATCCAGTTAACCATCTTTTCATGAAACCCAAACCCTTTTAAGATAGCTTCCAAAAACCTCCAATTAACTGTATCATAGGCTTTTTGTATATCAATCTTCATGGCTACTCTATTAGGCCCCTCCTTCCTTTCATACCCATTCAAAAGTTCTTGAGAAAGAAGAATATTATCCTGAATATGCCTTTCAGGAACAAAAGCACTCTGGTACTGCCCCACAATCTTTCCAAGAGATTTTTTAATCCTGTTAGTAATAATTTTGCTTATGCATTTGTACACAACATTGCAGCAAGCAATAGGCCTAAAATCTGTCACTTTCTCAGGAGTTTGGATTTTTGGAATTAGAGATATGATGGTAGAGTTAATTTCCCTTAACATCCTTCCATTCTCAAAAAATTCAATGACTGCACTGCACACATGATCACCAACCACTGTCCAGGCTTTTTTGAAGAAAAGAGAGGAGAATCCATCAGGTCCAATGGCCTTATTGCTCTCAATTTGAAACATAGCTTCTTTTACTTCTGCCTGAGTCACCTTTCTAATCATAAACTTTGCCTCATCAATATTAAGCTTTGTCTTTATCAGGGACAAATAAGGCTCAAAATCACCCACTGGAACTTCAGTACCAAGAAATTGCTGGAAATGCTTGACAAACTGTTTTGGAACATCTTCTCCCTGAAACAAATTTCCCATAGCATCTTTAACAGCATTTACCCTATTCTTATGGTTTCTGCTTTTGAGAACCTTGTGGAAGTAAGCATTATTCCTATCTCCCACCTTTAGCCACTTGATTTTAGCCTTCTGAAAAAGCAAACTCTCTTCTTCTTTCATGGCATCAACATAAGCTTGAATACAGTGGTTCTCTTCTTCTCTGAGATTTTTATCATGAGGATTCTTATCAATTTTTGACTGCACCTCCTGAAGCTGTGACTTTAGAGATTTCACTTTGTCAAAAATGTTCCCATCCTTCCAGGTGAGCTTTCTCAAATCAGTTTTCATATCTTTAAGTTTCTTCACAGTATTAAACATATGGCAACCATTATAGTTTTTCATCCAATGTTTTTTAACTATAGGGATAAACTCTTCTTTTTCAGCAACAAAATTAACAAACTTAAAAGCTCTTTTCTTTGGTTTGCATACTTTAGGAATAATGATGATATTAGGGCAATGATCAGAAATCAGATATGGTTGAAATATAGCATGGGCTTGAGAAAACTTATCTATAAAGGCTTCATTCCTCATAATTCTGTCTAGCTTCTTAAGCACACCAGTTGAGTCACCCATTTTGGTTCTGAACAGGTTCTTTGTCCATGTATAGAATAACCCAGTACTTACCACATCCTCCATTTCAATACTATTAATACAATCTTTGAATTCATTCATGTCACTTGTCAAACTTGAGCTTCCAACAGAGTGTTCATTAGGATTTAGAGTAACATTCATATCACCCATTGCAATCCAAGCTTGACTACTGATAATCCTTTTATGAATTTGTAAATTTGTAAATCTTTCCATAAATCTCTCTTTTCCTTTGCACCATTTGCAGCATAAACCAAAGTACAAAATATTCTTATACCTCCATTCACAGTCATGACTTCACACAACATTCATTTGTAACTTGTAACTTGCATGCATTAACTTTCATTCGTTTGTAACTTGCATCTGTTAATAAAAAGCCCATTTAAAAGTCTGTTATGTTTTATCTATATCTATACTACATTATAAAGCATTTTTCACCCATTCTTGAATGTTGAAAATGTAAGAATACCCCTCTTCAATGCTAAGTTTTGTAACCATCAACATTTAATTGTGTAAATGCCTTTGGAGTTACAACTTTTATAATCAATGCTATTTTTACAAAATAACACATATATATAGGCATACATACACACTTGATTCACATATATATGCACACACGATCCACATGAAATTCAGATCTGATTAACTTCTATTTGTGCATCTACACACACGATTCACATGAAATCATATATCTCATCAACTTCTCATTATGTATTCAGCACTAATATTGTTTTTATTATGATTTGTAATCACAAGTACAACTTGTTGCAGAAGGTAGGTAGATTGTGCATACTAGCTTCATGTCGGTTTTGGTTTCCAATAGTCAAGGAATAGTCCAAGGTAAATCTTGAACCATAACATGTATATTATCTTTGGAAGTTTCGAGAAAAAGAGAATAGGTAATCAAACTTTCGTGTTATTAATTCCATATGTTTTTTAACTGTTTATGCATTCAATTCGTGATGAATTACCTAACTCCATGCATGCATGGATAAATGTTAAAGCAGTCCCAAGAGTTGAAGCAAAACACACACTACGACTGCCATTTGCCGCCTCCAGGTATGTTCCAATTACACATGTTTCTGTTTTTATGTTTGATTCAATGTATTAACTTTTGACCTTTTTTTCATCGACAATTCTCTCTTTGCTGAATAAGGGAACTCGATTGTTCGACCTGCTTCAAAAAGCATAGATTTTGCAAAAAGCTTAAAGAAATTAGAAATGAGCTTTGAGCTATAATTAAGGGTATAATCATTAAGAGTTACAACATTGACGCTTGCAATTAACCGTCGCCGAAACAATATCGGCACGTGCTCTTTGTTTGGAACGTGAATACGAGATATGCCTATGGTGTTCTTTTTTTCCTTTTTTTTGTAAATTAGTTATTTTTTTGTATAAATTGTGGTTAATGGTTATGATCAATGATTAGTTTTGTAACCATCAATCTCTACTACTTTATAAAGCATTTAGCCTATTTTCTAAAAATAAAATTAAGTAAAAAACATTTCTTATAATGGAAAGCACCAATTCAAAGACTTATAACATCCCTTTAATATTAATATTAATACACTCTTTCAAAAATTATGTATAATTTTAACATCCTCCGGTATTCATTAGCCCATTAATTTTTAAGTTTCTAACTGCTAACACTTTTAATAAAGCACTAATTTTTAACCTGTAACGGCCCATTCAAACAAAACGCAATTCATTGTATTAAAAAACCCATATCAACATTCGTAATACAAATCCATGACAAAACACACACAATATAAAAACACGGTTCTCTTTCCTCTCTACAACCTAAAAAACACACCACGACCCTCATTCAAAAACTACAACCGCTGCCTCCGTCATTTGGATCCGCCGGATCCGATACTACAGGTTCAACCTTAATCTTTTAGTTTCTTTTAAAGATCTACAGGTTAAGAAAAAATGACTATATATATCTTGTCATTCGGTAATATTTTCTTTCGTGTGTAAAGATTCTGCAAATTTATGGATACAAAGGTTGTTATTTCTTTGTTTTGTGTAATCTGAAACTGGACTTGATTAATTTTATATTTTTACTAGAGTTTGTTTGCTTACTTTGATTTTTTGTTTATGATAGTAGATATTAAACACGTGTAAAAGAAAAATAAAGATTAACTTTTGAAGATGGAAGCTGCCTCTAAGCCCATCATTTTCGCCAAAGATTTTGTGTCCTTCATTTAAATATATAAGTATGATCGGTGTGTAGGTCTTTAATCTTTATGTACCGTCCTTGACTAGCGTCGTTGTCGTCTCTATTTTTTTTTTGCCGACAACAAACTCTATCTTATGTTTTTAAAATTCTTTTATTTTGAAATTTGTTGAGATTAAACCTTTTGTTCTACTTTGAAGCTGTCTTCTTTTTCTACTATATAGTTTCGGTTGTGTATTGAAATCTACCATATACAATAGTTTGTTTATATTGGATGTGAAGTTTTAGTTTACGATTAAGTTTGTATTTTGTGTTGTTGATGTAGTTGATTTTGTTGAAGATTTGAGGATGGACAAAAGTTGAAGAGATGAATGAAGATACCTAGAGGATTTCAAATCCATGATACGTTCGTTCATATGAGATGGTTATTTAATTATATCGGAATTATAAAATTAATCTTCCTTAATTAGTTTTGTAGTTCTTCAAAAAAGTTACATTTTTTTGTTCATCTCACTTCAAATGATTTGGTTTATATTTTGCACAAATAAATTGTCTGTACATTAAAGGTTGTTGATATGTTTTTATTTTGTTGATTTATATTTTGTTATTTATATTTTGTTACCAAATTTAAAATATAAATAACGCCTTTATAAGCTATATATACATTTATGATTGTGATAAAATAATCTTAACAGAATATTATGAAGGATGGCCTAAATAATAGGAATACGAGCAATACTTTAGAAATGTAGATAGAACAATGAACGAAGTTATGAAGGACATAGACATAGCATAGGCAATTGAATGTGACACCAGGTACCCGCCGCCGCATTGCACGGGTACCCTGCTAGTATTTAAGTGTGGGGAGAATTTCATATATATCCCTCTTTTGGTTTGAAATTACACATATATCCTGCCTCACTTAAAAATTACATATATATCTAATCTAAAACTTAAAATTATCATATATGTCCAAATGCCTACTTTATATATAGTTAATGCATTAAAATACATATTAAATATCATTTAGTTTTAAAATGACCATTATACCCTCTCTTTTTTTATCTACCCTAGAGACTTTTCATTATCTATTCAGATTCAATCTCATCATTCCCA
>BQNB010038675.1:0-48595 GCA_026074375.1 Tanacetum coccineum | reverse complement strand
AGCAGCATCGGTGACATCAGTTCTCTCACGGCATCTGTGGCTCATAGCAGCCATCTCAGCTATGCATCCAACATTGTCACATATTGGACCGTAAGTGTCTATAGCCATTCCAGTGATGATAGTACCAAGCATTCCAAGAGCAGCAACTGCAACATAGTACATAGCAGCAAAGATGAAGCCTACAAACATGGTGATCGCTATTGAAAAATAAGAATAATGACCACTTTGTATCCCAAAGCAACAACATAATCCATCTCTACTCGCAATGGTAAACACCTCTAATGCGACAGTAGCACCATATGACTAAGTTAAGTTTTGAGGTCGGCTGGTGTTAAGCGGACTAATCCGCACCTGCCTACTGTCAGTTCATTGATTAAATTTAATTCGCTTGTATAGTATAGAAACACGTTAATAAATTGATCAATATGGGGAAAGAACCTATCAAAAAGAAAGATCATAAATGCATACATATGTACCACTTTTGAGATTTAACGCAACAAAAAAAGAGAACGTACTAAGAATTTAAAAACACTAACTTCGAATCTCATCCAAAAGTCAAATCCCGTGTGACTCCACTCCACCATTGTCACACCCCTAAAATCTGATAGCAGCGGAAAGGTAACAATGGGGTGCGACTTCAAGGCACAAAGTACAAGTTACAAGAACGACCTCAAAAGAGACGTTTAAAAATATACCATTTTACATTCGATGCTCAAAATATCAGAGTTTTACAACAAGGTCCCACAAGTTTAACAAATATTTTAAATATCCAAAAGATGACATAAGTTTGGAAAAAGATAAGGTTTAGATAAAGAGAATGTTTAGAAAAACTTTCATCGAATGTAATTTAAACAAGTCCATCCAATGACCTCCACGCGGCTCCCATCCAAACGATCATACCTTAGGACCTGAGATTAAAACATGCTAAAACGTCAACAAAATTGTTGAGTGAAATTCATAGGTTTAGTAATAAATGTATGGACCACAAGATCTAAGTAATGAAGATAAGTGAAACACATTTACTATGTCAAAAAATAAGTATTATTGCACTAAGCTCATGACACCGAAACCTTAACAAGTACTTCAATCAATAGATTGGTAATGCCCTACGAAAGTAGGATGTTGTGCCCAACAACCTAGAATGTTCCTCAAATGTTAAATGCGTCAACCGGTTACTAGAAACCAGAATCTGGACGAGGATTGTCAGCCCCGATAGATCTATCCACAACAGTCACGCTTACTACAATTGCGACTAAGGGTTCATGATACAGGGGTTTAAGTGGCAGTGAAGGTACTTAGGCAATAATATTCAGGCAATAACATGCAGTTTTAAAGCACTTGTGTCCAAAATATAAAGCAAGCATGTAATCTCCCCCGTGGAGTTTTAAGAAAACATTTAAGTAATACAAAGGGGCTATGAACTCACCTTATAGCAAGGATGAGAATGACAAGAACGTCGGACGAACAAGAATTTCCTAAGTACCTCTTATAGGAAATAGCGTAACTTATAAAGTATTGCTTACCCAAATCATCATGATTAACCTGAATTAATATGTACCAAAACATGTAATCATTTTCACTTCTTATAACCTGACTTTATAAAAGTTTATACTTTCAAATTTCAAGTTAAAACGACACGTCAATTCTATGTTCTGAATTTGTCCTTACTTTACAATATTCTAAATCCTTATCCGTAAATGATCTAAATGCGAGGTTTTCGCCTACGAAAAGATTTTTGAGTCTATTTTCCAGGTTTGTGGACCTCACTTCCCAAATAGTCCCAGAACCCAAGTGAAATTAGCATTTTACCCTTTAATACCAAAGCTGGCATTTTCTAGAATTTTACCGCTTCACTAAATTAAGTGTATCTCCTAAACCGTGCGTCCGTAGAGGCCGAAACGACCGCTAAAATCTAAGTTAGCTCAATACCTAGAACCTACAGTATTACAAAAGTAGATGTTTTTATACAAATTTTTGGACTTATTACAATTTCAAATTATGGGCGCGTTAATTGACTAGTTTTACCAAAACGGTCGTATCTCATTCATCGGACATAGTTACGACTCCATCCGAACGGCCACATGAACCTAAGACATTTTTATACTTCTCTATAAAATTTCCTAGGTCTTCCTAAGTCAAAAAATATTTCGTAAACAACCCATTAACCTGCTGTCACAAAATAGTCACAAAATCAATTTTTAAAATCAAAACCAACACAGTTTCTTTATCCAACAAGAATCCTATACATATGCCACACGCCATTACTACTCTCATACCATCTATAACCATCAAACTCCCTTCCTTTTCTCAGAATCACTAATCAATTTTCATTGATCACAACAAAATTCACATGCATGCATCCAATTTCGAAGGAACTGAACATCAATTTACTAGTGAAGAAAGTTATGAAAGAAGATGGTATATGATTAGGAGCTTGAATGCAATCTTCCTAACACCTTAAGAACCCTTTTAACAAAATATTTTTGCCAACCTCTTTACCCAAAATATTAAGCCCCTAACTCTTCTTGAATGGTGGTGAAGATGATGTTTTTAGACCAAACCAAAAATAACCTTCCTTTAGAAACCCTTCTTCTTTAACCCTTTAAAATCTTGAAGTTTGAAACAACTTTTTTTATGGTGGTTTTGTGGTGGTGGCCGGCTGAAAAAGGGAGGAGGAGAGGAAATGTTTTCTTATTTTTGCATGAAATGAATATGTGTGAGAAGTTGTAATATGAAGAGTGTGTATTGGTAAAAAAAAAGATGTGAAGTATGTTTGTGGAAAAGGGGGGGCCGGTTTTGGGGCTTATGTTTATAATTTTTTTAATTGTTGTATAATTATTTAAGTGTAAGTAAAGTGAGAGTTTAATTAAAAGGTATGATGTGTAGGTAAAAGTGTAAGATTTAAGCATAAAACGCGAGACGAAACGAAAAACGCTAAAAAATAGAAATAATAATTTCTCGGGGAACTAATGGGGATATTAAATTAAGGGAGACACATAGACGGATAAAATCCTAAACACGGCTCAAGCTTAACTAGGACACGAAATTACCAACCGGTAAACAGTAAAAGCAAAATTTTTTACTTAAGGGTAAAAATAGAAATAAAATATGAATAAAATATTTACCTGAATTTATGGAGTATTACAGTCAACCCCCTTAGAGAACTCTGGTCCCCAGAGTTCAACTGGTGACTGCAACGGATGAGGTAATCACGAAAAGATCGGGTAAAACTTGGGTCTTGAACTGAATCTTCTGCCCTAAGTAAATTTTCAGCCCCTCAGCTTTGATTTCCCAACGATACTTTAAGAATAGGAAGATTATTGTTGCTCTTTAGCTATCTCAACTTTGGCATTCCCACAATCTCAACGTTCATTCCACAAAGTGCAGCTTGTCGTTCAATTTTAATTTCCTCCTAGAGGCCAAAGCAAGTTTCTTAATGTTTGGTAGCACCATGAAAAGTGTTGTGAATACTGCTATAAGCTCCTGAGGGCAGCCTCAAAACTAAGCTGTATTGTCCAACTCTTTTCACAATCTCGAATGGTCCCACATACCGTGGTGCCAACTTTCCTTTCCTGTCGAAACACACAACACCCTTCCACGGCGATACTTTAAGTGTCACACGATCGCCGATATTAAAATCGAGGGGTTTATGTCTCTTATCAGCATAGCTTTTCTTTCTGGCGGTTTTTTTCTCTGCTGTCTTCAACCTTCTTTGATCCGCGTAATCTTTATTAGTTGTCTCCTTGTACAATAGTTTGGACCAATTAACTACTGCACTCCCTAACTGCTGCCCATATCACTGGTGATCTACACTTTCGCCCGTTAAGTGCTTCAAATGGTGCACATTTAACGCTTGTATGATAACTGTTGTTGTAGAAAAACTCAACTAAGGGAAGATGAGTATCCTAACTGCCTCTAAAATTGATAACGTAAGCCCTAAGCATATCTTCCAAAGTCTGGATAGTACACTCACTCTGACCATCGGTCTGAGGATGGTAAGCTGTACTCATATCCATCTGTCCCGTAGTGCCTTCTGAAGTGTCTGCCAGAACCGTGAAGTAAATCGACTATCACGATCTGACATGATTAACACAGGCACATCGTGCCTCGCCACGATCTTGTTGATATAAATTCTTTCTAGCTTCTCCATTTTATAATCTTTATGAATAGGTAAAAAGTAAGCAGACTTGGTCAACCTATCCACAATGACCCAAATCGTGTCATACCCACTACTACTTTTAGGCAGTTTCGTGACTAAGTTCATGGTTATCTTTTCCTATTTCCACTCAGAGATTTCTGGTTGCTGAAGTATTCCTGGGGGCTTTTGATGTTCAGCTTTAATTTTTTCACATGTTAAACACTTGCTAACATACCTTGCAATGTCCTTCTTCATTCCCGACCACCAATATAAATCTCTCAAATCATAGTACATCTTATTCGCACTCGGGTGTACGGAGTATCTAGAAGTGTGTGCTTCATCCATAATTAGAGTCTTTACATCTCTAATCAATGGAATCCAAATCCGATCCATGAAGTAAATTCCACCGTCATCTCGCCATTCAAACTGCGCATCCAACCCCCTTAGCAATTTTGCTGGGGCTTTGAGATCCGTGGATGCTTCGCCTGGTGCCTCCAAAATCTTGGCCTTGAGGCCAGGATATATTGTCATGCTCATAGCACGCACTCGCCTCGGTTTGAGTCTCTCTTTTCTACTTAATTCATGCTCCACCACATTTGCCTTGTCCGGATGGTAACGGATCTCACAGTCATAGTAACTGAACAGCTCAATCCATCGCCTTTGGCGCATATTCAACTCCTTTTGATCAAAGATATATTGGAGACTTTTGTGATCAGTGCAGATAACACTTTTCATCCCAAATAACTAATGTCTCCAATTTTTAAGAGCGAATACCACGACGCCCAACTTCCAAATCATGAGTGGTATAATTCTTCTGGTGCACTTTAAGCTGTCTAGATGCATACGCAATCACTTTTCCCCTCCGCATCAACACACACCTGAAACCTTGGTTTGATGCATCACAATAGACCACAAAGTCATTTGGTCCATCCGGAAGTGCCAACACAGGAGCATTACACAACTTCTCCTTCAGTATCCGAAAAGCTTCTTCTTGTTTATCACCCTACTCATACTTCTTATTCTTTTGAGTCAATAGGGTGAGAGGTTTGGCGATTTTGGAGAAGTTCTCGATGAATCTCCGGTAGTAACCTGCCAACCCTAAAAACGAACGAATCTCGGTTGGTGACTCGGGGGTCTTCCAGTTCTTAACTGCCTTAACCTTGCTAGGGTCCACATGGGTACCATCTTGGTTAACCACGTGCCCTAAGAATTGTACCTCTTGCAGCCAAAATTCACACCTTGAGAATTTTGTGTACACCTTCTCCTTTTTGAACAAATTTTAGGATTAACCTTTAGGTGGATTTCGTGAGTTTCCTTGGTCTTTGAGTAGGTCAGGGTATCGTCAAAAAATACAACGATAAACTTTTTCAGGTGAGGCTTGCAGACGCGGTTTATTAGGTCAATGAAAACTCTTGGCGCCTTCGAGCAAGGTGAAGGTACTTGCAATATTTATATATACACGCAAAATTTTACTTTTTAAAAATATAGGCAGAACATTTGATTTCGATAGATTTTTAAGATGACTATACTCAGCATAAAATGGTCATTCTTGAATTATACATAGGTGATCAGGCTATGTATAATTAAGGACTAACAATAACATGCTCAATTTCGTCAAACCAAAGTAATGTATAAGGTAGTATTGAATGGTTTTATATTGTAGTAAAACATTCATATAGTGATGACTAAGTAGTTTATAAGGTCATAATAAGAATGTTTGCAGGATGATCGCAAAATGGATCACAGGTTGGTAACAAAATGGTTTATATAATGGTTATAAAACGTTTGTAAAATATTGGCAAGAGTAAATTGCAAAAATGGTCTTTGTGGTTTGGCCAAATTGCAGATTTGGTTTGTCAAATTTCGAAATTGAAAAAAACGTTCTTATTTTGAATGTTTGGTTTCACTTTTGGTCCTTGGTCGACTTGAAATGACTAAAATACCCCTCTGCAAATATGGCCAAACCACAAGGACCATTTTTGCAATAATAAAAAAACATTTAAAATTTAAAAAAAAATCTGTAAGAATTTTTTTTTAATTTTTTTTTATTTCGGTTTCAGTTTACGAGCAATAATAAAAAAAATTAAAAATTATTATTTTTTATTTCGGTTTAAGTTTAAGAGCAATAATTAAAAAAATTAAAAATTTTAATTTTTTTTATTTCGGTTTCAGTTTACGAGCAATAATAAAAAAAATTAAAAATTTTAATTTTTTTTATTTCGGTTTCAGTTTACAAGCAATAAAAAAAATAAATTAAAATTACTAATTTTTTTTATTTCGGTTTCAGTTTACGAGCAATAATAAAAATATATTAAAAAAAATTAATTTTTTTTATGTCGGTTTCAGTTTACGAGCAATAATTAAAAAATATATATAATTTATTATTTTTTTTATTTTGGTTTCAGTTTACGAGCAATAATAAAAAAATATTAAAAAAAATTAATTTTTTTATGCCGGTTTCAATTTACGGGCAATAATAAAAAAAAATTAAAAAATTTTAATTTTTTTATATCGGTTTCAGTTTACGAGCAATAAATTTTTTTTTTAATTTAATATTTTTTTAATTATTGCTCGTAAACTGAAACCGAAATAAAAAAAATTAAAAAATTTTTCTTACAGATTTTTTAAAAAATTTTAAAATTTTTTATTATTGCAAAAATGGTCCTAATGGTTTGGCCAAATTGCAGAGGGGTATTTTAGTCATTTCAAGTCGACCAAGGACCAAAAGTGGAACCAAACTCTCAAAATAAGGACGTCTTTTGCAATTTTGAAATTTGACTGACCAAATCTGCAATTTGGCCAAACCACAAGGACCATTTTTGCAATTTACTCTAATGAGAATCTATAGGGTAGCTTGCATAATATAGCAGAGTATTGAAATGTAACCGATGGAATCGCCATGACACGTGAATTAATAGAAATATTAAGATAAGACATTCAACGATACGACGCAATGTAGAGAAAAATACTAATACAATTTTCTTAGGGAATATAGTCCTAGGATATCTTCGACTTGTGTCTTATTATGCAAAGAAAAGAGATCTCACATTATGCATTAACTTTATTTGCAATGGCATTAGTGTCCCGACAAGCATTTCCCTTCTTTTCCTTCTGGTTGCAATGCTTCTGATTCTTCAACCGCGGGCGCCTATTCTTGTAATGCCCTTGCTCACCACATCCAAATCAGGTTATTGTAGTTTTCGAGTTGCAACCAGTAGCTGAGGTTTTACTCATGTAGTCCTTGAATTGATGGCCTACCCTTCAACACCTTCTGCACATAACAGTGCATGTGCCAGTGTGATGTAATTTACATTTGTTGCAGGACGGCAATTTCCCGGCATACTCTCTCTTGTTATTTGGCCCAAGAGCGCAAGCTTTCGCGACCTTTTGTTGTTTGCTTTGTTGCTGACTAGATTTTCTGTCATAACCACTTTCCCATTTCCTCTTGTTTTTAACATCCTTTACTACCCTTGCTCCCTGACGTGCGACCTGATACATCGAGTCAAGAGCCTCACGAGTTTTTTTCTCGTAGATAGCAATTTCCTCAATAGCATTAGTAACTCGTGGAGCTATGATATGTTTAATTTCCACCAAACTCATTCCTTGTCCCATAGTCGACATTGTCCTTCAAAATCGCATGGAGCAAAAAGAAAAAAAATATTCAGTGTTAGTAAGTCACTCAACACATTTCAGTTCATTCTTCTTGGTGGGATGATTTTATCAACAACACAGAGATGTCATTCAATAAGGATCTGTATAGTCTCTAAGATTGAGATACATAAAAATAATAACCGAGAGAAGTGAGATAAAATGAGAATATAAACAACCATGATAACCAAATGATACTTCATTAAGCCACATAATTTCATTACAATAATAGGATAAGTTTTAAATAAGATGTCTGTGTTTACAAAAGAGAACAAAATTACACCCGTCAGCATAACGCCCACTAACTGATACAAGTAGTTTAGTGGCAATACAAAAGTCCAAAAGAAATAAGAGAAAAATCTAATCCAATTGGAGTCGTTTGTCGATCAATGTGGTCCTTGAGCTCTCTGCTCTAACGTACTAACGCTGGTCCTTAATTCCATTGTCTCCTCCCTAGCATCCGCAAGTGCAAGCTGCAGTGTCTCAGCCCTCAATTCTGCAACATCAACTCTTGCCTGCAGAGTCTCCATATCATACTCAATCATCCCCATCCTATCCAAGGACATATCCTGAAACTAATCGCACAGTTGATCGATCATATCGTCGTGACAAGCCAATCTCGCCAAGATCAATGGAATGGTACGATGGATCGGCTCACCAGTAACTGGGTGAGTCTGAGCTGCAGACGAGCTCTCTCCAAACTCATACTTCGGCTCACCCTCGCCGTCTCTTCAAGTCTGAACTCGGGGCTGTACCCACCTCTAGCGTCAAGCAACCGACCTGAGACGGCGCCTCCGATCAAGCGGTGCAGCAACCTCAAGTGCAGTGGTCTCGGCAATAGCATCTGCCATGATAATATACTGTTGTGGCGGTGCAAGTGCATGATCGAGGGGAACAGTCACATGATCATAAGATAACAGCGCGACCATGATGCTTTGAAAAATAAATAAAAATACACAATTAATATATATATATATATATATATATATAACATTTACAAAATACAAATTTTATAAATTTAACAGTAATGCTTTATAAATATGCATAGCAAAATCAAAAATGGTTAATATTTATATAATTAACCGTCATATAAATAAGAAGCGATACTCGAGAAAATAGACGTAAGAAATCGGAGGAAGTCGAGCATTGCATGATTATTATCTATATAATACTAATAAAGATACACGAGGAATATATATAAGGAATCAAAGAGTATGCGTGCACGGATATCAGATGAACAATGAAAGACTCAAAAGAAAAAAAATTGAAAAAAATGGTTATAGTCTAGGTTTTTGAAAACGACCCAGTTCCCTATAACCTTGGCTCTTGATACCAATCTGTCACACCCCCAAAATCAGATAGCAGCGAAAAGGTGACATTGAGGTGTGACCTCAAGGCACAAAGTACAAGTTACATGAACGGCCTCAAAAGAGACGTTTAAAAAGATATCATTTTACATTCGATGCTCAAAATATCAGAATTTTACAACAAGGTCCCACAAGTTTAACAAACATTTCAAATATCTAAAAGATGACATAAGCTTGGAAAAAGATAAGGTTTAGATAAAGAGAATGTTTAGACAAGCTTTCATCGAATGTAATCTAAACAAGTCCATCCAACGACCTCCACGCGGCTCCCATCCAAACGATCATACCTTAGGACCTGAGATTAAAACATGCTAAAACGCCAACAAAACTGTTGAGTGAAATTCATAGGTTTAGTAATACATGTATGGACCACAAGATTTAAGTAATGAAGACAAGTGAAACACATTCACTATGTCTAAAAATAAGTATTATTACACTAAGCTCATGACACCGAAATCTTAACAAGTACTTTAATCAATAGATTGGTAATTCCCCACGAAAGTAAGATGTTCTGCCCAACAACCTAGAATGTTCCTCAAATGTTAAATGCGTCAATCGGTTACTAGAAACCAGAATCAGGATAGGGATTGTCAATCTCGATAGATCTATCCACAACACTCACGCTTACTACAATTGCAACTAACGGTTCATGATACAGGGGCTTAAGTGGCATTGAAGGTACTTAGGTAATAATATTGTCACACCTCAAGATTTTCAGGTTAATATTTTAAACTTTTCCGACAATTATTTTTGACTTTTATACGTTACATTTGAATCTGGCGGTTTACCGGGAAGTAAACCCGTGTAAATCTAAAAAATGTCATCGGACTCGTTCCGGCATCGGATATTCATTAGTTTAGATATTATATGAGTTATTTTATCTTTTCTAAGTGTTTCGTAGTTTACGCTCACTCCCGATATTTATTTTTACGCTTTATTGTTTAAATTGCGTTTTTCGCGTTTTTGACCTAACGAAACCCCGGAAACACAAAATCTGCCCATAGTGCGTTGTGTTCACTGATCACAAGAGTTTGCAACATATTCTAGATCAGAAAGAGTTGAACATGAGACAACGTAGATGGTTAGAGTTGTTGAGTGATTACGACTGCGAGATACGTTATCATCCGAGAAAAGCGAACTTGGTGGCGGATGCCTTGAGCCAAAAGGAACAGATTAAGCCACTACGATTTCGAGCTTTAGTTTTGACGATTAGTCTGAACCTCCCTGTGCAGATCTTAGAATCTCAGGTTGAGGCGAGAAAGGAGGAGAATTCTGGAACAGAAGATCTGTGTGGTATCATTAAAAAGCTAGAGCCATGTGCTAATGGAACGTTGTGCTTAGATGGGAGAAGTTGGATACCTTGTCGAGGTGATTTAAGGGAACTGATTATGTATGAGTCGCATAAGTAAAAGTATTCGGTACATCCTGGATCGGACAAGATGTACCAAGATTTAAAGAAGCTGTATTGGTGGCCGAATATGAAGGCTGAGATTGCCACCTACGTCAGTAAATGTTTGACCTGTGCCAAAGTCAAGGCTGAATGCCAAAAACCATCCGGTTTGTTGGTTCAACCTGTGATCCTAGTATGGAAGTGGGAGAACATTACTATGTATTTCGTAACTAAGTTACCAAAAACATCAACTGGTCAAGATACAATTTGGGTAATTGTTGACCGACTCACAAAATCTGATCTAGGTATCGCTCCCGACAGAAAGCACTACCGAAGATTGAGATAGCCACCATTTTGATGAGAGTGAGTTTAATCGCGGTATATGATGATAGAGAGATGAAGTCTGTATTCGCAGTAAGAGGAATGGAGATTCGAGAATTACAGACACTAGAGATCTTTAATGAAGGACTAAGACACCGATTTGTCACACATCCTGTATTGTTGTAAGTGAGAGCTGTTCTCATGGTGTGTCGGATATTTACTAGCCTGGTGTTAGTATGATAGGGTGATAGAGTTAAAGATACACGCATTATACGTACTAGTCAGTTTAACAGGGTGAGTGTTGAATACTGCTGCTAAATGTCAAGTTGTGCTAATCGTGTGAATGTCAAGACTATACTCGGTAACCTGTAGTTTGTTAGCCGTTAAGAGATCTGGCTTTAAGTCGTATCCAATTGATCTGGTTCGCGTAGATGTAGTGATTAATGTTGGTTGTGAGAATATGTTTACTAATGTGGTTAATTCTACGTAACCTATAGCGATATACAGTCACAAAATGTGCCAAGCAACTGGTCTATTATCGCTATACTAATGTTGGGTTATAGTTGAATTATTGGCCGAGCTCACAAAATATATGCACGTCGATTTTATCATGGTACTGCATGTATTAGAGAGAGACAAAGCTGACTCGATATATATGGCCTGTAATAGTGTTGTAACGTAGACAGAAATTACATATTAAGTATACTGACAGTAGTGCTCTTGGTTAAAAAAGTTCCTTTCACTGGTGGTAGATGTGACTAGTGTGTCTTTTCGCTAATATTGAGTGACCGAAAGACTCTGTAAGTTTAGCCGCTGCTCTCCAGTTGTCTCGTAGTTTTGAAATCCTCGCACTGAGTATGAGTTATTGTACGAGTCGCTTGGTGTGCTGGTAACGATAAAATTGGATGAATGCTTTATGCTGCTGATCTTATCTCAGCACATAGATTCATGATGTGTTACGCAGAGGTTAGACGCTTTTGTACGAGGCTATCTCCTAGCTCGTTGCGGAGTTAAAGGATCGCATGCGTACGTGTATTGTTGTAGGTGGATTTTCGGGTAACTTTCTGAGACTATGTGTTGAGTACAGCCTATACCTTTGTCCGTGCTTCGAGGTGTTCTATAAATCTTCTATAACATGAACGCATGTATACAAGCTACTGTATTTGTGTAGTATAGAGATACTTCTTGTTGACCCAGGCATACCTCTCACTCGTGTACAGCTTCATTAATCGTGTTAAACCATGGTAGAGAGTCGACGAATTTGTTTTTGAGTCTGAGCGCTTGAGGTTCAGAATCTCTTCACTGTCAAGAAATTGTTCATGAAACAACTAAGAAGATCGTTCTAGTGAGAATTCTCAAAATAGAGAATTCAGCCTGTATGAGTATCTATGTGTCTCGAGTCATGGGTATTCGCACGATTAGAGAGGCGATTTGAGCAAGTGACTTGAAGATTTGTAGGATCTGAGTAGGGGAGAGGTCTGTGTTGGCTAAAGCTGTATTGCTCAATGTGTGACAAGAGGGTGATATTGTTTCAGAGTGAACGTGGGAAGTGAGAACGTATAGAGCGTCGAGTTATACCTCAGGTTATGCTTTAACTACTAATCTTCTATCTATGATTACCTTGTCAACAGTTTTGGGCAGACTGCTTACTGCAACACATCTTGATGATTGGGAACTCTAGAATAACACGCAACTATTGATACCATTGTGTTATACAATCACTGAGGCATTATTAGATATAAGCTTTAATAAGCAGATGCTTTAGGATTACAATGTTGCCATACATGAGATTGTGAGGGGATAGGAGCATATAGGGTTATCTACCTTTTCATGGGATCTTTTACCTTTGGAAAAGCTTTTTCTCACACCCCAATGGATTTTTTTAGTCCACCATATTTTGCATTGTATAGCTCTAGTGTGGTGGAACGGGATACAATGTGGTTTAGCAATATCGCTACTGCTTTGATTGTCTTTCCATTTGCAGGGTTTATAATTTTGTTCAAACCTAATCTTTTGATGGCATGGGTGGGGGGTGTGGCCCCGGGGTGGCGAACGTGAAAGCAAAAGCAAAGAGTTTTTGAAGTATCCTCGTTTTTTGCAACTGATTTTGGTTATTCAAACGGAAAACAGACACCCTTTATCTGGCCTTGTATCCCTACCAAAAAGTTCTTTAGGAATATGAAAGGGGGTTTTAGAGAGGGGGATCCAGACCTGTGTTGCCTGTATGATGCTTGTTGCTATTATAGAATACATGTGCAGGTTCAAGAACATCTTGATGTGGTCTAATCTTCCACATCTTCATCCACTATTCCAGTACCATCTACAATCTTTACACCAGCAACAAATCTTCCACCACCTTCACATACACCTATCCTGCATTACTCTATCACCTATCCCTGAAGAATTGACCCTGAACCTTTGGAGCACACTTTCTTTAAGAACCCATCCCCTACACACCAACACTTCACCCCCACAAAGAGCATGCCTCAAGGACAGAGGATTGTGGATGATTTGCTTTAATTAGTTTCCTCAATTAATGACAATCAAGAGGTGATGTTGGAAAGGGATCTAAGCAAACCAAGCTGACATGGGGAGTGCTATTGTGAAGTTGGTCAGAAGGTGAAGAAGTGGGAAGGTATTTTGAAAAGGAGAAATGTGGTTTATCGATCCGAGGGAATAACTTGAGGCTCAGGGAAGGAAAAAGTCAAGTTTTCCTCTAGTTTCTTTGGTACAAGGGCTGGTTACTCCTTCTAAGACTACTGTCAATGCTTCAGGGAGGAACAAGTTAAAGACATAAGCCCTACTACATTAGAAGCAGCTAATAACTTCTCTCCATGGTTGCTTCTCAAAACGCCATAGTCTATAGATAAGGGAAGGATGGTATATGAGAAGAAAGAGATATAAGGGAAAGAAAGAGTTGTCACTAGCATGGATTTTCAGAAGAAGTTAGTACTGGGTATGCTGAAGGAGTTAATACTGGCAGTATTAAAGTTAGTACTGTTAGTGGACAAGTTAGTACTGACAGTATTAAAAAGTCCATTCCTTCCCCTGATAAAGGCCAAAGAGAAGGAAAAGTTCCTATGATCATTGAAGAAGCTCCTAAGAAGACTAAGGAACAAATTCTACAGGAGGAAGCTAGTCTCGCTGAAGCTATCAGATTGGATACTTTGGAAAAAGAAGAAGAGGCTAAACAAGTACACTTGGATTCTCTCTTAGCATAAAGACTTGTAAAAGAAGAAGAATTAAATGAGCAACAAAAGCAAAGAAGAGCTCAAGTTTAATTTGAAGCTCAGCATTACACAGATGAAGTTTGGGAATATTTAAAGAATATGTTTGAGGCACCCCTTAGTACAGATCCTATTTGGAGTTCATTAGGTCAACAAAGAATCATAAGTTGGAGATATTATAATACCTGTAGAGTACATTGCTTAAACTTGGAGTCATCAGATATTTATATGTTGACTAAAAGAAAATATCCTTTAACTGTTAAGGTATACAAAGCTATGCTAGATAAAAAGGCATTCAAGGGAGAAAACCAGATGAAGGATTGACTACAAACTTTTGAAACTGATAGAGAAGCACAGTTCGGCATTAGGAAGTAATGAAAATTGATGAGTTAGATATCTATAATGGAGATGAGGAGAAACAACACTTGGTGGATGGTGCTATGCACTAAACAACAATGGTTATCAGTCCACCTGTCTACTGACATAAGGACTAGCTAGTCCAGGAGCAAAGGCACTTTGGTAAAGACCTTCTAAATCTGTTAATGGTTACAATTTACCAAAAATTGTATGGTTGCAATCACCTTATCTGTTGTAAGAGTTGGCTAGCCCATAAGTTTATGATTGTGGTAAAGGCTGTGGAAAAAACCATAACTAGTCATGAGGTTATGGCTTATGAAAGGGACAAGTTGCAAATCCTATATTAGATGGTGACACCTTTACCAAAAAGTGGAATGGTACATCAATCACCAAGTTTCATGTACAAAGGGTTGTTGACATGGTAATCAATCCACCATGGAAATTACTCTTTTTAGGTGCCAAGGATTGACTGTTAAGCCTGAGGTATATGACTACGGTAAAGGCATATCAAATCGTTTATGGCTTTAATGGTTTGTCAAAAATCCATCATGGTATTCAACCACCAATGTTTCACGTGTACTAAGAGTTGAAAATGGTTTCAGTCAAACCATGGACATGCACTCTTTCTGGTGGGGCCAAAGGACTGACTACTAGTGTAATGGCTAACTGGTAAATGAGACATCAAATTCCATTTAAAGTTTCATGATTCACCTTCACTATGAGTAACATACCTGAAGTGATGAGAATAGTCTGGAAACACTTATAATTTGCTTTGCTAATATGAAGGGGTTGCTGAAAAGGTTTTTGAAGAATTGTAGGCAGCAAATATCAAAAAGCAGATCATTTGAAGGATGCAGCTCAAGAATAATTTTGAAGATTTTATTTAACAACATCCTCGGTTTTATCTCAGGTCCTTGAAGGTAATTCGGCGATGGAGATATGAAGGCCCGCTAAATAGTTATTCATTCGAAAATGTTTTGTAAAACATTGCATGATGTTGTTAAACTTATTTGGGACCCATGATGTAAACTTTATATTATTCGAATGAATGAAATTTTCTTAAAACGCCTCTCTTGAGCTGTTTTTTATGATTTGAGTTATTGTGCTATGACGTAACACCATTGAACCCTTCTGCTGACATGACGCTAAATTGAGGGTGTTACAGCACCGGTTGCTAGACTTGAAGCTAATAGACTATTCATTGCTAATGCAGCTAACCAAGATATGACAATTTTTCAGATGGATGTGAAAACAACCTTTTTGAATGACGAGTTGAATGAAGTTGTCTATGTCAGTCAACCTGAAGGATTTGTTGACCCGGATCTACCAACTCATGTGTACAGACTGAAGAAAGCTCTTTATGGGTTGAAACAAGCTCCACGTGCTTGGTACGATAAGTTATCCCAGTTCTTCATGTCTACCGGATTCTCCAAAGGCGTTGTCGATCCTACGCTCTTCACAAGAAAAACAGGAAAACATATCTTACTTATTCAAATCTATGTAGATGATATTATTTTTGCCTCCACTAATCCTAAGTCTTGTGAAATTTTTGCAAACGAAATGAGTTCTACTTTTAAGATGTCAATGATGGAACAAATGTCTTTCTTTTTAGGATTACAAATTTCTCAAAATCCCAGAGGCATCTTCATTAATCAAAGTAAATATGCTCTTGAAATTTTAAAGAAATATGGACTTGACTCTAGCGCATCAGTTGATACTCCCATGGTGGAGAAAATGAACCTAGATGAAGATAGACAAGGGAAATTAGTTGATCCTACACGTTTTCGTGGAATGGTCGGCTCCCTAATGTATCTATCTGCTAGTAGACCTGACATTGTTTTTGCTGTGTGCATGTGTGCCCGGTACCAAGCAAAGCCTACTAAAAAACACTTACATGCTATTAAGCGGATATTTCGATATCTTAAAGGAACCATTCACATGGGTCTATGGTATCCGAAGGTCTCCGGTTTTGCACTAAGAGCATTTGCAAATGCAGATTATGCAGGTTGTCAAGACACCAGACGAAGTACGTCGGGATCCGCTCAATTTCTTGGAGATAAGCTTATCAGTTGGTCTTCAAAGAAACAAAAGAGTATAACTATTTCAACAACAGAGGCCGAATATATAGCCTTGTCTAGATGTTGTGCCCAAATCCTTTGGATGCGTTCATAGCTTTCTGACTACGGCTTTAAATTTAACAAGATTCCTCTGTATTGTGATAACCAAAGTGCTATCGCGCTATGTTGTAACAATGTGCAACACTCAAGATCCAAGCACATTGATATCCGACATCACTTCATCAAAGAGCAAGTGGAAAACAGGGTTGTAGAGGTGTACTTTGTAGAGACGAAATATCAGTTGGCAGACATAATCACCAAAGCATTACCAAGGGAACGCTTTGAATTGCTACTTCTACTGCTTGGTATGAAAAAAATGTCTCCAGAAACTCTTAAGGAACTACAAGAGTCTGCCAATGTATAACAAAGGTATCTCAACTGTGTATACTTTGTATGTATCTACTAAAAAAATTATTAATTACTTAGAAATTTAGGGGGTATGACTACGGCTCAAACAATGACTACAACTCTTTAAATAGAAAACGGGTCAATGTTTGAGGGGGAGATATATGTGCGATTGAAAAAGAGCTTATATTAATTTTTAAGTACATTGATTGATCAAAACCATACAAAAGTTGCATACTTTTGATCGGGGGAGAAAATGTGACTTAAAAATTATTGATAACAGTTTTTAATTGATCCATGGGTTGTACATAAATATGGATCCTCATGAATTCTCACATGTCTATCTAGTCGTTACTAGTGTGCTTGTGATGAATAGAGGCATGTTGATGTATAATTATTGGAGAAAATGGCTTGAACCTTGCATGTGCAAAACAACTTTCGAATATCGATGCACATGTGTAGGGGGAGCAAAAAGTCTAATATAATCTAAAATGTCAAGATACCAAAACTTTTGTGTTACACACAAGTATCTTGATAAACTAAAAAGAATCTTTTGCTTCATGATTGTGGCTTCATATATGTGATCGAATGGTGGAAACTGCTTAGGGATGTAACATCTTATATTCCGCAAGGTTATTATTTTTTCTAAAATCTGATAGTACTGATAAGTTGTTAATATGTTTAAACAATTTTCAGCAGGTTAAGCTTTTCAGTTTCTATCACTTTTTCTAACTCAAAGCATTTTTCACATCAAATGATTTTAAGGCGACTTGACAAGGGTTAATGCTAAGTTTTGACCTGAGTTGGTAGTCTTCTGCAAAACTTTCGTTGTGTTCAAACGATTTCATCACACTTCGACTGTTTTTCAAATATTTTTTTTGCCATAGACTTCTACGGTACTTAATTGTATTAAGAGGTCGACCCTATGTTTTCTAGTGAGCCTAACGAAGCATCTGGACATAGGTTATGCTGAACACGAATTATACGGTATAGTCAGCAGAAAGTAACTGTTCTGACTCACTCTTTACCATTCTAGTAGTAGCAATGTTATTAGTGTGTTAGTCTACGGACATCTGGTTTAGAGAACAGCAAGCATACGGGAATCTGATACTTAGGTATTGGAGGACTTAAAGGCTTTGAGCTGGAAAACCTGTCAAGGAGATTCTTATAATGAATCTACCTGATCACAGGTGCAGTACTTGTACTGTAATCATCGATCCTCACGGAATCGGAGGTTATTGCAACCGACCAGATTGAGTATCGTCTTTAATACTCTTTCCCTTCAAAATATCAAAACCTTAGATGTGTTCAAAAAATGTTTTCTAGAACACATTAAGTGGATTTTTTCAAATAAATATTTTTTGTTGGTGACTAATTTTGGTACAAAGACAGATGACTCAAGGAATCGATGAAAACCACATGCTCATACTCAAATACGTAAAGTCTCAAGATATCAAGAAAGTTACATACATAAAGCTTCCGCAACTCTGAAATCAATATCTTCTTCAACAAAGTTAATGATATGAAGTATTGAAGAAGAAAGAAAATACAAGCTTTCAAGATAACAACAAGTATGAGTATGTCGGTTCACAGTTCAGGAAATGGCGAAATTAATCAAGCAAAGATCACATGAAGTTCAAGAATTCAAAAATTCAGAGTCAAGCTATCTATTCAAGAAGAAACAAGATCTGAAGTTTGAAGTCTAAGTGAAGTTAGTTACAAACAAGCACAGAAAGTCAAGGGAAGATTACAAAGAACTAAGAGCCGAAGACATCAACATGGAATGCTATAACTCAACTTTTCGAATAAAGAATGACCTCAATTTGAGGGAGATTGTTAGAAACAAATAAATCTCGGTCACTTAGAGTTATTTAGTATTTTCTAGCTCCTAGTTAATAATTAATTAATGTAAACAGGCCAACTAAGAAAAAGCCCAAAAGCCCACATCTCCCTTCCCTCTTTGTTAAACCTAATTAGAGGCTATAAATACCCCCTCCCCTCTCTTGTACAAGAAGTCCCACACCATACATAAACATAGACAATATGTTTTCTCCTACACTTTAGGGATTTATCTCTGTAATCTCTTACCTGTAAGTTTTATTTTTCAATTAAACTTTTCCTTTCCATGTCTACTTTCTTTTGATCTTATCTTTATAATAAATCCATCATTGTGAAAATTATTGGAACCTATCACTAGCCCAGAAGAGAAATACTTACAGCAATAAGCTTGGCTCATCGAACCTAAAAGTAGTTAAAGTTCCTATCTTTCTCCAATCTGATCCAAGAGCAAAAAGATTGAAACATAAAATAAGATGGTATTAAGTATTAACTGCGTTATCTAAAAGTATCGCTCATCATGTGAAAGCTACATACCAGGAAAACAAGGAAGTAACTCTGTGCATACGCCAGAGTCTAAGCATGTTAAATAAGCCATAGCTTTGAAAAGTACCACTGAATATCTTCCGAATAAGTTCAGATAATAGTGGAAATGCCATCAAACACCAAGTGCTTGCATACCTCTAAGCAATCTTCTTTCGGTTATCCACAAGAAGGTAAGTACTTCTATCAAGGTAAGCTAAGAGGAAGGTAAGAACGATAGCAATACCATAAAACCTATTGACCACATTATCAATGATCGAGAGTGGCTGTCGCGGTTTTGTTAGAAACCCGAACTCAAATGGGGACACCCATGCAGTATAGCATACAGGACCAAAACGACTAGATATGACTCCCATGCCCTGAAAATTAAGATTAATTTTGGTAAATGTGGACATAAGTAATTATTTACATTCAAATTTTAGAGAGCACATGAAAAGTCAAAGGAAGACCTTAAAGATAATACATATGAACTCTCTAGTATGTCCGGATAATACTCGTATTAGCGCCTTTTCCTGATTTTTTTCCTTCATTGGGCTCAAATCATTCAGTGTGTGCAATTTTTTTTATTTTTTTTGTAATTAAAGTCTTTCGGACTTCTGTGATTATGTGTTTAGTTATAACTAATACTAAAATATTAGAATTTGTAACAACCAAGATACTTCATAAGTTAACCTTTTAGTCTTTTACATTCAGTTGAGGTAAGACCTGATGAGGTCCTAGTTTACTCTTTATTCCCAGGCTGCTGTATTGTACTGATGTGAACACGCAAATAAGTGATCTAGCTATAATATTTGCCAATAACTGGATTAATGCACTTTACATAGAACAAAAAAGACACGTGATAACTTACTTCTAATCAAGCTCACTTGCAACTTTGTTAGTGGACGCGTAAACTTTCAGTATCTCTTGGCTTTCTTGGGGAAAATTTAACAGGAATTTTCTAAAAATAGTAAGTTGTTGGTAAATACAAATATGATATACAAGTGATAGAGATGGTTAAGCATTGAAAGTAGGGCTGAGCATCGGGTCAAACCCGAACCGAACCGAGTTGACCCGAACCGAAACCAAAATGTGGTAAAATGCTGAACCGAAACCGAACCGAATGAGACCCAGGTCGGCTCGGTTTTTTTGGGTGATTTTGGTTTTAGACACCAAAAAACCGAATTTCCAAAAAAATGAGAGGCGAAGTGCTATTTAACTTTTTAGAGGGAAGTATTATTGAAGGGGAAGTGCTGTTCATTTATACACAATACAGAAATGTACTAGTTATGATGCAATGAATATTGGTGCATTGATCAGATTCAACCTCATATATGAAATACAACAACAAATGTGTTTAAACGTGCAATGGATAACTGGATATAGATGTGTAGTACACATATATGAAATACAACAAAAGCCAAGCCATAAAAAACACAACCTGACTTTTGTAGTACAGGACAATAACTTTGGTTGGAGGTCACAAGATGCAAGTATATAACGGATCAAAATGGGTTGGGTAACGGGTCACTATGGGTTGCGTTGGAATGGATTGACCTGTCAATACTTCTTTAAAATAATTACTTGTGATTAGAAAGCATCATTATTACAATAATATTATATATTTGGAGGCTGTATGCATAAAAGATGAATTTGAGGTACTTTGAACCTGCTGGACTTTTTTTGACCTTTTACACATCATAGAATTACTGAAATGATCTTGGTGTGAAAGGTATTCCTTTTTATCATATTTTTATCTTCTGATATATTTTAACATATTTGTATCTTATTCAGCTCCTACTAATGAGTCTGGACTTTGTCCATGTACTTTTAGTATACATACACACAATCACTCATGCATGTTTGGTCTTGTAACTATGATGTTAGGGCGTCTTTAACAGTACCTTAATATGTACTAAAAATAAGGGAATTTACTATGAACCAGTCAAAACAAATATCTATCGTTCAACCAAAGTTGAAGGGATCTGCTTGAAATTTACCAATATAAAGCTTAGTGAAAACAACCTAGTTCAGTAGAAGGGTTTAAACTTGCAATTTTGAATCTACGCAAGAATAATCAACTTAAAGCAATCATTGTCAAACTGCTTTGAGAGCAACTTATTTCACCCTAAATAATCATCTATTAAAAAAATCTCCTATTTTGAACTTCTTGTATAGAAAATCCGCTAGTAACATTCATTCCTTGTTGATAATTTTCGCGTGAAGATATTCTTGATAATTTTCACATGTGAAGATATTCTTCGCTGATAATTTTCACATGTGAAGATATTCTTCGCTGATAATTTTCACATGTGAAGATATTCTTCGCTGATAATTTTCACGCTTAAAGATATTCTTAGTAAACTAAATAATCGTCTATTAAACGTCAATATCCTATTTTTGCACTTTTAGCATAAAAAATTCGCTAATAACATCAAAGTTTCATTCCTTTCTAATAATTTTCACTCGTGAAGATATTTTTAACATCCGCTAGTAACATCAAAACTTATTTCTTGCTAAAATTTTCACGAGTGAAGATAATTTAAAAATCCGCTAGTTACATCATAACCTAATTCTTTGCTGATTTTTTCACTCGTGAAGACATTACACAAACTAATTTAGTCGCCTAAAAGTCTAAAACAATCAAGGCCTAATTCGTAATCAATACACTCACATGTGACATATTTACAATTTAAACAATGATAATAACTTGAAATGCATAATAATTTTATCAAAAAAAATATATATTTACTTGAAATTTTTGTGTAATCTCAGCTTTAGTTGACTCGATTCCATCAGCTTCTGCTTCTTCTTCACTCTTATTCATTGAATTGTTATGATTCTGGTGGTGATTCGAGTAGTAGACAGTTGTGATTTAAATGATTATTACGGCTATAATTACGGCGGCGTGGTGGTGGTTTGAATGGCAGTTTAGTGGTGATATGAACGAAGGCGATTTGAGACCATGATTAGCGATGGTTTGGCGGTGATTTGCGGTGGTTATGATTAGAGAAATGTCGAGTGGTTTTCATCTCAGATGAGTGTGTTTCTGTGTGCGAAAGATATGAGAGAGATAAAATAAAATTAAACTTTACAAATGACGGAATTTTTATCGAACCCCTATGATTTCTAGATGTGAAATTACAAAAAGGTCCTTCATGTTTGTTAAGTGTAAAATTATTGAAAATATTAATCTAATCTAAGCCATTAGATCTAAAAAAGGAGGAGTTAATGAAGGGATAGGATCTCTTTTTTCCTTCTCACAAAAATTAGCCTTCTCAAATGAAAGCTTGTCTCTCTCTCTCTCTCTCTATATATATATATATATATATATATATATATATATATAAGCTGGATCGATTGAGAATGTTTTTATTTTGAGAATATTGAGAAGGTTTTCAAAAACGATAGATGTTTAACTTTGATTCAAGTTTTTTAAGCGTAGAACTAATTTTAATGCAATTTTAATTCAAAATGTGTAAAAAAAATATTGAATCAATGTTAAAAATCTCTCGATTTTGTG
Organism: Tanacetum coccineum; assembly: GCA_026074375.1. Taxonomy (NCBI): domain Eukaryota; kingdom Viridiplantae; phylum Streptophyta; class Magnoliopsida; order Asterales; family Asteraceae; genus Tanacetum; species Tanacetum coccineum. Next base: position 25,804 of record BQNB010038675.1, on the reverse strand, counting down.
ATATAACTATAATATTGAATCATCTGTACAGTTTTAATGAATCTTTATCATAACTTGATTTTAACAATGATTTGTGAATCAAATTTGTGATTTATAGATTTGATTCACTATTAAATGATGTTTATTTGTGAATCAAATCAAAAAATATGAATCAATTTGCTCAAACAAAGATTTCTCAATCTTCTCAAAATAAAAACCTTCTATATATATACATATATATAAAAGACCTTTTTCATAAAAAGAATAAGAAGGATTTTTGGCCATTGATTTAAAATCAATGGATTAGATTAAACCATAACCTTAATTAAGTCTAGAAGGGCAAAAACGTCTTTTCATCATATAACATAAGCCACAGATACACTCGATCATTCATCAGATCCACATACTCTCTTTCTTCAACTACTTTATCTCTCTCTAAAAATCCACAAGATCATTCATCTATACTACTATATAAAGCATTTATAATGTGAGACCTATTAAAAATTAAGATAAGGAGGTGCAATCTTGACCATCCATCTTATTTTTTGGAATCACATCAAAAAGTGACACGTGTCACATTTTGATTAAAAAATCAACTTTATTTTCAAATTGAAATATCTTTTTATCAATTTAATTTTATTATGATCTAATTTCACCATATTTTTTTAAAATTTTGTGCTCTTTAATTCAATATACATTTTGTTATATTTTTATAATTTTTTTGTTTTTACATTTTAGTGGATTTATTTTATGTTGATTTATATTTTTTATAACTTTAACCTTAATTAAATATAAACTTGATATGTAAAAATTATATACTTTTGGAGAGTGTGTTGTCTCTTTACATGCGAGAATGATGATGTTAATATGGAGTTGCGGGAAAGCTACGGGAAACCCAAACGAACACATACAACGAACACATACATTTAAAGTGTTGTGAAACGAAATTACTAAGCGGGTAGGAAATTGCGTAAAGAGTTGAGTTAGTAATTTTTTTATTACCGCCGCTATACACGGGTAACCAACTAGTCCATAAAAATCATTGAGATCCACCTACACGTACTGATGAAAATGACGTGGAAAGGCACTGGTAAGTAATCTAGACCTAATTTTGTTCATATTATCATACAGATTCACGATTTTAATGCATATTTTTTTGTAAAAATTAGCAACAAGAAGAAGAAGTGAAAGGAGAGTATCAATCAATATATCTTTTTTCAGATAATGAAGAACAACAAGATTATAAGCATGTGAGGAAGCTCCACAATCGTCCCTCAAAAACTACAAAATCTACAGGTATTGATGTAATTAAATGTAAGATTGCTTAATTAATTAAGAAATAATTAATAATTAATAATTAAATGAAAATGTGTATCAGATTTGATTGAACATGTGTTTGTGTATTAATTATGGGCTAAATGTGCATTAGTTTCATATAGTGTTTGTTGGAATGTGGCATGTTTGTTTAACCGTTATTTGCTAGAGGCTACATGATTTTGTGCATTAATAACGAGCTAAATGCGCATTAGTCTTCATAGGAATTTAGGCAAAGTTATAAGGGCGTCAAATCAACGTGATCTCTGTTTGGTTAGTGTCAGTTTATTATTAAAATGGGCGCTCTATACGGTATTAGTCTTCGTAAGAATTGAGGCAAACTTATAACTTTGCCTAAATTCCTACAAAAAATATTGTGTTTTAAAACCGATTAAACCAGATCACACTGATTTAGTTTTGAGGGCATGAAATCAACGTGATCTTTTACACGTTTTGTGCATTAATTAAGGGCTAAATGTGCATTATATTTCGTAGGAATTTAGGCAAAATTTACACGTGATCGCTAATTTTACAGACAAAAATGCTTGCCTAAGTGAACTAAACCCGACTTTGTTCATATTATTATAAAGCTGAATGATTTTGGCTCATATAGTTTGTTAAAATCCTAAAGGTAGTGGTTCCCTAATTTAACATTGCTTTATTAATTTATGGTTCGTTAAAGTGTGCATTAGATGAAAATGTATCTATTATGTTCATCAAATTAGCTAAATGTGAATGTTGGTAAAAACTGTGATATATTTGGGTAATTGTACGTGATTTGTGAAATATCACTGCTTTGTGCATCAAAAATGCTAAATGTGCATTAGTCTTCATAAGAAGTTAGCAAAACACATATCATTAGATAATCAGCACGTCTTTGTACGAATTATTACTCTTTTGTACATCAAAATGGCTAAATATGCATTGGTTCTCATAAGAAGTTAATACAACACATATACTTAGATAATCAGCGAGCCTTTGTATGAAATAACACTTTTTGTGCATCAAAATGGTTAAATGTGCATTACTTTTCATAAGAAGTTACTAAATACACATCGTTAGATAATCAACACGCCCTTATATAAAGTAACATTGTTTTGTACATAAAAGAATTTTGAGTAATAGATCTATTAGTAACATAAAAGAATGTTCAGTAATAGATCTATTGAGTAATTCTAAACACACCTCGACTGCCGCAAATCTCATTTTGGCTTCATATAGCTCTCTTCGCCCCTTAACGGATATCCATATTGACTGTGAAAAGTTGTGCGATTACTTATTAGAATATAAACAATCTAGAAACGAGGTCAGACACACCGGGAACATTAATTTTTTTTATGAAGTTACAAAAGTAGGAAAATTGGGTCTTTTGGTCACCTGAACTGAGAGGATAGCAGACACAGTGATAATTTATTCAAATGGTGTAATTACCATAAGCAAATTTGATGATATCATTGAGGGAGTTTGATGTTACAAGATAGCAAGATACTTGTATAGGTCTTCGGCAGTTGTTGTCTCATTTATCATGTTCAAAACATAATGCCAAACGCCCCCTTAACGTTTGAGAAGTTCGATGTAGTATTAGTGATACATTTGCTGTTATTTTGTAGGATGCTGCCTCCTTTGCAGTCGAATCGATAGAAACTAAGACAATGGCAAAGCATTATACGGTCGTCATTGAACCAAGAATTACTTCTGAAAGGATCATACTTCTTGATACTCAGGTTCATTCTTTTTTTAAATTCCTTTTTTTATAAAATTTAGCCTCTCTCTATTGATGGATTTAGAAGCAATCTTGCTTATTTTCGTTAACTCGTTTCAATAAATGTAGCATGTTTACAGTCCATCCGTATCCGTATTGGCTGATATGATTAGACCTGACGGTTCATCAACGATATCATTTTTGGGTGGTGGCGAGTCCTTAACAACTACAACTTTAAAATTTGTTCACTCTCTTTTATGCATATGGTTAAATATCATAATAAAAAAAATCATACTCAAACCAGTGCCATCCGTAGGCGTTTAACCAAACATCAGGTATTGCTGGGTGGTTTATTTTACTCTTTAAACTATCCATGTTACACATAATGCCTTCTAAATTCATAATTTATCTAACTTGAAATGCCACATGGCCCACACGTCTCTTACAAATTTTCAAATCAATTAAGTTCTTTGTTGTTTCAGCAAAGATAATGTCTTGACTGTCCTCACATTCTTTTTTGCAGGAAAGTTGATTCGACTGCAAAGGAAATGTAAACATTGGTTCTATACTTAATCTGACCAATGATGCAACAAACTGAAACCATGAAGAAGAAACAGAAGCCTGCAAAAAAGTGGAAGGAGTTGGAGCTCAGCCTTCAGAAAGCGAAGTGGCTCATGAACTTAAATTGATGTCACAAAAAAATATGTATATGCCTAAAGATTTAGATTAACTATGTATTCTTATTTCCTAATTTAATCATATAGGATATACATTTACTGAATCAATCCTTGTATGATGTTGGAAAAGTGTTGTGTTTCTGTGATTGATGTGAGTTGCACAAAATAAAGTTGTTTTGTGCATGAAAATTGAGCGAATATGCATAAGTTTTTGTACAATCTTTGTAAAAGTGTTATGTTTCTCTCATCGGCCTAAGTTATTTGAAATAAAGTTTACTTGTGTTAGAAGATTGGCAAAATGTGCATCAGTGTTCTCGTATGATGTTTGTAAAAAGTGTTTTGTTTTTGTGATTTTCGTGAGTTGTTTAAAATAAAGCTATTTTGTGCATGAAAATTGTCAAAATGTGCATCAATTTTCTTACGATCTTGGTAAAAGTGATATGTTTCTTTGATCGGCCTGAGTTGTTTTGTCCATGAAAATTGGCCAATGTGCATTAGTTTTCGTATGATGTTAGTAAAAGTCTTATGTTTCTCTGATCGGCCTTCATTGTTTGAAATAAAACTGTTTTGTGCATGAAAATTAAGCGAAATGTGCATTAAAATTCCTAGAATGACAACACACACTAAAATTCATAACTGCAAGATAGTAAAATATGTTTGTATACATGATCTTGTAAATTTTGAGAACTTTATTTGGAACTAATGGTGGTAGAATGAGAACTAGATTTGGAACTTCCATTATCACCCCTCTTTAATCTTCCTGGTCATCACAATTAACCAAACTTTCATCTAAATCATTTCTCGATCTTGAACCACTTGAACTTTTGGTAACCTTTAGGGAAGAATCACTTTTATTCAGGTGCACTTGTTGATTCTATATCTTCGATTTTATATTGTTAAAAGGGCCATTATACAAGATTTGAGGCGTTTCATCTCGATTATGTAACCCGTTTGATTCAGCTGGATACTCTTGTGTATCACTCCATTGGCTCGCAAGCTGTGCAACAGCTCGAGAAGCGTAACTAGCACATTCTGCAGCCTCAATTGTTGTATGAGAAAATAAAGAAACTATATGTTAGTCTCAATTTAACTCCCTCAAAGTATGTATAGCAGTAAAGGTCAAAATGAATCATTACAGGTCTGGGCTTCATGCAGAAGTATAGAGTCACAACGTGCAACTTTCGACCCATTTAACCATTTGAATATTCGACTCGTTTCATTTTTAGCTCAAGTGTTATTTTTTTGTTTGACTCAATAAAGATGCAACATAACACAAATCTATGCATAAGTAAATGGGTCAAAATTGCAACCTTAAAAAAGAAGAAATCATGTTACCTGATGGCGGAAAATGAAATCATGTTACCATTCTAATCTTTGCAGCAACAGCAACCCAACCATCAACCATAATGTATGTAAGAAAAAACGTTGCTTTAACAAGAATCGCCAAACCCACTATTTTTGGAATCCTGCATAAAGTAGCATAATAATGTCAAAATCTAGACTTCATAGATATTTTAAAAGCTGGTTGACTAAATACTATAGTGACAATTCCAACCCATTTGGCGATTTGCCGTTTTATGTTATGTTTGACTCCAAACAAGTCAAACAGGTCGAGCAGTTCCCTTACTTTGAAAGTTTCTCAAAGTCTGATATATTATATATTAAGTAAGAATACCTTGTTTTAGATTTCAAAACATGATCATTGTAAGATTCCAGAAAGTGTTTTTAGGTCAACCCCAATTTGACCCGACACATTTTGACCAGAACCCATTTTCACCCATTACCTAACGTGCCCATTTCACAACTCTACTACATATACAACCATGAAAACTGTAAAGGTAGCTACATACTCGGATAGTGACGAACCCTAATAATTGTTTAAGTTGCTAAAGAGCGGTTCGAGTGATAATTCTTCTAAGAAACACATTCACTAGCAAAAAAAGATGGAATTTTCAAGCAGATCTTGCTTCCAAAGGAGAGACAACAATGTGCCCCTCTAAACAAACTACTAATTTATATCTGTAATAATACTCATTTGTGCATGAAATTCCGTAACAGATACGAAATATCATCAGATTACAATAATTATGTATCGCAGCCGTAATAATATAGATTTGTGCAGCAAATTCCACCATAAATCCATAATTGCATCAAATACACTAATAAGACTAATTTATATATCAAGTTACACGAATAGAAGAAATTTATTATCCAACACACTAAATTACAACGAAAAAGCTTAATTTGATGTAAGATAACGAAACAAAATTAGTTAAAAAAAATACATACCTTTTATCGCTATTATGAATCGATAACATTCTGAAAAAAATTCAAAACCGAGCTTCTTATACACGATTAATCATTCATATTCATCAGATTCCTTGTCGAATCGCAATTAATTGTGATTTTGTCAATAACTGATTGATAATATAAAAAAGTGTTATTAAACCTTTGATTGAAGATTAGGAAACGAATTAAAGAAGATTACAACTAAACGGATGATTGAATTGTCATTAAAGATTCTATGAGCTGTGTTTTTTTATGTTTTGTGAGTGTGTAATTATTTAATTCTAAAGCAGTTGGGTTTTATATGATGAAAGTTGTATGAAATTACTTTTATGTACATGATGGTTAGTTATAATTATAAGGATTTGTTGTTAGATCTCATCCGTGGATTATAATGAATTGCAAATCAAGGGTCAATAATCCTTCTTATCCTTCTTACCAAATTTTTCCTTTTTATTTGATTTATATGATCTCCATATATATATTAGTTATTCCTATACATTTTTATATATATATATTAATATTATATATATTACTATATATAATACTATTATAATATATATATTTATATATTTATTTATTATTAATTTAACTCCATAAAATAAATATAAATATATAATAAATGGATTTTTTTTTATTTTATTTAATTATTATTTTAAGTATCATATTATTATAAAACATGTTTCGGTCTCGGTTTTTATGGTTGGTTTTTGGTAGAAAACCGTACACAGGAACTCGAATAATTTTTCGGTTTTTGAAAAAGGAAAAACTGAATCATCTGTTTCTAGTTTCGGTTGGCTATTTCGGTTCGGTTTTTTTGGTTTTTGGTTCGGTTTCGGTTTTTTTAATTTTTTCTGCTCACCCCTACTGCTAATGGACTTGAGGAATTCTTGATTAAATTTATTTTGGGCACGGAAAAGGAGATTAAGATCTCCCGTTGAATTTATGAGACTAAGGCAGTGTTTGTTTTTTTAAAAGATACCTCTTAATAGCCTCTTAATCTGTTTCATTTAGGCGCGGTCAGACATTTTCGTCATTAAGTGCGTTTGTTTTTTATTCTCGTTCAGAGGTGGTTAGAGGCTGAAACTTCTTACCCAACAAGATGGGGAGGGGATGTCTTACTACCTCTTAATGTGTTATAACTTTTTTCTTTCTTTTTTCTTTTAGCTTTTTTACTTAATTTTTTTTCTTTGTACTTTCTTTCTTTCTTTTTTATTAATTTATATTATATATTTTCTCGTCTTTTTCTTTCGTATTGATAATACGTTTAGAAAGAATTATGTCGCTATTTTACTAAAAATAAAAAATATTAAAAATGTTAATATGATGATGATAAAAATGCTCAAACTTAACACAAATAGTTTTTCAACTAATAATAATATATAACTAATTTTTTCAACCAAATAGTAACATGCATATTTTAAGTATTAACTTGAATCCTTTTCCTTTGTAAATATTTTAATTGTTACATGACAACGTTAAACATATTCTAAGATATTATATTTTTTTTCATAATTTTATCATCGTAAATTAATTGATAATGATAGTTTTAAGAAATGGCGAAGATGTTTAACAACATGAGAATGTAACATACTAACAATATATGATTAATTTTCGAGATTAAAGTGCGACACAATATCCTTGAATGTTTTGTCTTAACACAACTTATTTATACGTTGCTATGTCGTGGTAGTTCGATGACTCAATAGTTTTATTTAATGTTTATAATCGTTTATGTATCATAAGAATGAAACTGTTATATATTAATATCATTTAGACATTTTTTTATACAAAAAAACAAACAATATTATTTCATTCAGATTCAGACATTTACGCCTCAGATTCAGATTCAGATGTGCGAGTCAGATTCAGAGCTTCTTAATAAACAAACAACACCTAATTGATAGGGTGCTCAAAAAACCGGAGAAACCGACGTATCGAGTCGAACCGTTTAATTCGAAACCAAAAAATATTGAAACCGAGAAAAATCGCTTATTATGGTTCGGTTTTGGTTTTAATTTTTAGATATATGTGGTTAACCCAACTGAACTGTGTATAATACACATTTAATAAAATATTTAAATAATTGTACTTGATATATTATTATTGCACTAGTTTTAATGCCCGTGCAAGCACAGAGCTTAAACATTATGTTTTTAAATATATGTATAATTTTTATTTTTTTCTGTTTTATAAGTTAGTTATAAAGTATTATCGAAATTATATGAAGAGAATAGATTCATAGAATCTTTTATATGTTACGTAGTATTTGAACTTGAAGATAATTAGTAATTTTTTTCTTTTAATTTACCTGTTTTCTGATTCGACATTGTGAGCTAACTAATCTCAGCGAAACTACCTTTTTAGGTAGCCCGGAATCAGCTCAAGTGAACCTCCGAGGCCACAAGGAGATTATTTTTTTCCTCGTTATATTCGAACAATTGACCTACACTTTGGAAGGCTGATATTCTTACTGTTGGGTATGTGCTTCTCTATTTACGATAATAGGTAAATCTTTATTTACGATAAATTATGTGCCTCGGTGGTTTTCTTTTTGGTTGTACAACATGATTTCAAACCGACAATGAAAAATCCATCAAAAAGTCTTCGGGTATATTTGGGATGTGATTAAATAATATTAAATCTTTGTTTAAAAGTAAAAAATTGTTTACATTTGTTGTATTTTAAAATTTAAAGTCTAGAGGTATAAAGTTTAAGAGGTTATTTGTTTATTTTTTAAAGTTATAATAAAACTTATTTTTAACTCCATATAATTTATTTAAAATTATAATAAAACTTATTTTTAACTCCATATAATTTATTTAAAATTAAATCACTAAAGTTTTATTATTTATCTTCTCTATTTTAAGTTTTTGTTTTCATAAATTTGACACATATATTTTTATATGTTTTTTTTCAATCAGATTTCTCTATCAATTTTTTTCAATTTTGACAAAATTGATTTAATTTCGACTTTTTATTGACCAATCAGATCGTACGATTTTGCCTACGTGGCAAAATCAAACGTTCTGATTGGTCCAATTTATTTTCTTATAGGATTTAATCTGATAGAAAACTCTAAAATGATGTAATTCTTTTATTATATAAAAGATTACTTTTAATGTATAACGATTTTTTATTCACAATGTAAATATTTACTAAACATTTATGTGTAAAAATTGATTAATGTGATTCTAACATATATAAATGTCGAATAAATACTTATGTTAATATGATACGTATGCTTATTTGATGCCAGTATTGTGATGGAACAATTTTATACGACTTATTTAATGCGATTTAATTTTACCAAAATGACATTTCACATTTTAGATTATGTAATTGTTCGTATGGCCAAACTTGATTAAGCATCTAATATGGTTAAAGCGTGACTCGAACCGCGGGTAACTGCTCCTTTCGGGTACCTGCAAGTCCGGTTACCCACCTAATACGGTTCGGTTCGGTTTCAGATAGTAGAATGAATTAACCGTCCCGCGATAGATAACTGCCCCGTAAACACCCTACTAATTGAATTAGGAAATCTTGTTTCAGAAGAAAAAAGAAACTACAAAATCTTGTCTCTAACATGCATCTTCCAATTGAAAGATAAAAAAGCTTCACAGTTAAAAAGGAGTTAAAGGAACGTGTAGGCTCATTCGCACTTCCTCACCACTCTCTCAATTCTCCTACCGTACAAGATGGAAGAAAAATCATGTAATCGTTTGTTACTCAACTAAACATCCGTAACCATTTCTAAAAAATATATATACAGGTTGCATGAAATCTGTATAACGCAACAAATTATATATAGATCATAATAACGACAACAACCATATCCAATCCCGTCAGAGCGAGATATGAGAGAGGTAAGATGTAGACAGTCACACCCTTAACCAAAAGTAAAAGACTGCTTACTCAAGTTGGGATTCTTAAGTATTCCCACGAGGCAATATTTGCTTTAAAAGGAACGAACTTATTTGTTCATGTTAAGATAAACATTGCTAAACTTAAGAATAACTCTAGTGAATTTGGACAAGGACAGGCAGTGACTTGCATTTTATTAGATGCCCGGAGTGCAACAATGATCTAAACTCTAAAGATGGAAGATCATTCATCTCTTAAGTGTGTTGTAGCCAATGGTATTTTCAATCTTGCAAACCGAATTAACTTTTCTAAGAATCACATTTGATGCAAAATGTTCTAAGAAATACCTTATCCTAAACGGCATCAAGCTCTTCACATACACATAAATCCCAAATAGACATAAGAAGACTTTGTTAGTTGGATAGATTAATATTGTAGCCCATGTAACATTTCTTCTTAATTATTCATTCTCCATAGCTCCTTGCTAGGGATTTTCTTAATACTTCGTATATATGCTCACGCGAAAAAAAAGTTTCTAATTTTTCAGCAGGCATCATTCATGTAACTTGCCGTATACGTGGGTAGAAACGCAAAACACGGTTGTTTATGATTAGAGGAAAAGTCAAGTTTTAAGAATCTACTATATTATATTAGTCAACACATATTTTTGGATGATTAAACAATAATTAGTAGGATGATTGAATAATCATTAGCTATCTAGTCAACATTAGCTGTACATTTATTTTATTAGCTATATTATGGTCATTGGGCTCAAGCCTATCTATTTGTATCTATAAATATCCTTTATATTAGAGAGGAATAATGAAAGAATCAAATTAACCTTCAATATGGTATCACAGCCAATATTCTTCTCCTAAAAATTCTCCCCTAACTCGTCTCCCTTCTCCCTCTTCATGCCTTGACATTTTTTTTTCTAAACCCCAATCCACTAAATCGGCTCCCATGGCCGTTGAAAACAACAAAGGTAACACGAATAAACCCTCTACTCTCCCTCAACTATGCAACCATTTTAATAGAGGCACTTGCAAGTTTGGAGACCGGTGCAAATTTATTCATGACCACCGAAACCGAGCCGATTTATCTTCTCCAAGGACTCAAAATCATGGTACTGTTTCATCTTTGGCTGGGATTTGGAATCCATCATCCGCTACATCTAATGGCAGACTTGTCCATGAGCAAGCCCAAAACAAAACGGCCCAATACCAGCCAGGCCCTACTGCCCTTGTTACCCCAGTCCATTATGCGGGCCCTGTTTCCATATCTTATCCGGCCCAACAGCCGCTGGCCCATCACCAGCCACCACAATCTCATTTGGCAGCTCAGCAGGCCCAACATTTTGTACCAGCAGCCCAACACAACAAGGTTATCATGGACAATCCGATATACTAGGCCCAGCTCCAGCTATTTACCCGTCTCAGGCTACCTCACTACCTAGTGCATTTAGCACTATGACGTCTCAAGACCCTACTTGGAACATGAACACAGGTGCCACTTCTTACTTAATTTCTAATGCTCGTAACTTAAGTACAATTTTTAATAAATGCTTATTCCCATCTATACATGTTGGTGACGGTAATTCTATTCCCGTTACTAACACCGGACATAACATTATTCCATCTATTCATCGTCCCTTACACCTTCATAATGTTCTTGTCACCCCAATATAATTAAAAATCTTATTTATGTTCGTCAGTTTACTAGGGATAATAATTGCACTATCGAATTGACGCGTTTGGGTTTTTCTGTGAATGATTTCTTAACTCGTCATATGCTCCTTCGATGTAACAGTTCGGGAGATCTCTATCCTGTTACCAAGCCGTCAACTATGTAACACCCCCAATTTGGGTCGCAGCGGAATATGGGTTGAGGGTGGTACTTCATAGATCAATAGCACAAGATATATATAAGAACGACCGTTTAAAAGTCGTTTAAAACTGATACATTGAATTTAACAAATTGTTGTTACACAAGTCCGAAACTTCACTTGTTCATTGTTCAAAATACAAAGATTTTAGTCCATAACAGATATATCCCCAAAATGTAATGCAACAAAATCTTTTATGCATATGACTTCCAAGTTATCAACCACCAATGTATTCCTGGTCTTGCACCTTATTGATCTTCTGAGAAAACATTGCTTAAAACGTCAACAATAATGTTGGTGAATTCTTAGGTTTGTAAAATGTAATGTAGGACCGCAAGATTTCTCCATGATAATGCAACAGATGCAAACATCATAAAATATGATTATGATTACAATCCATTAGTATATATAAATATATAAATATATATAAGGATAATATCAATTACAGATGAGTAAGAATTCCATAAGGCTTTAAGAAGGAAAATTGCTTTTGACCAAAGCAAAATCCCAAAAAACCTTCCCGGGTCGTTTCCCGACGAGGTGCGAATTGGAAAATCGTGAATAAGTTTGTGATCGCGTGTTTGAATGTTTTAAAGATTTTTGATTAGGATTCTATTTCTACAATTAAAATGCAAAAACAAGTAAGAGCAAGCCTAAAAACGAAAGCTATTAAAGAGTTAAACCTAAAATGATAACGAGAATCAAAATCCGTTCTTTAAAAACTTAAATCCTACAATTTTAACCCAACAAAAGCAAATTTAATTTTTAACAGTCCTAAATGATAAAAGAAAATTTTAGAAAAAAGAATTATAATTTTTTAACTTTTATATTATTTATTATGAATTAAAAACGGATTTAATCTAAAAAATTAATTAAAAATACTAAACTAATTTGGAAAATTCTGAAAAAATTGTGAAAAGTACTTTTAACTATGCTAATCCTAGGAAAAATAAAATGGGACCAACAGCTTTTCTTAATAAGCTGGAAATAAGCCGAAAAGGGCTTATAGCTTAAAAGTATGAAATGATGTTAAGTATTAAATTTTGCAAGTATAGAATGAAAAAGTCCCCAGGGCAGTTGGTGAGTGTGTGCTGTGTTAAAGGCTTAGGAGTTGGGTTGAGGTCAGGGGTTCGAGCCTTGCTCACCCTTGACTTCCCTGATTCCTCAGCTTTTTATTTTTTGAAAATTTCTTTTTGAAAAATCTTTAAGACCTAAAAATAAGCAACTTTTGTGAAAGTACTTTTTATAAAAACCTAAAATAAGCTGGAAATAAGCTCTAAAAGGTGACGGACTTGGCTTTTTAATACTAAGAGACTAAAAGGCTAATTGTTAAGCATTTTTAGACACGATAAGCAAAAAGAAAAAGCAAATAAGCAGAAACAATCTTAAGGCTAAACTAAATAAGCACTAAGAATCAGAAATAAGCTAACAAAATGAGCTAAACTAAGCTTAAAATGACAGAATCACTTAAAGGCTTTTAAACCTTATATCCTGAACTAAAAGTGCTAATAAGCTTAAATAAGCTCTACCCTAAGCTGAATAAGCTAACAGAACTTAAAACCTAACCTAATAAGCAAGATGAAACACAAGATAAGCAAATTCAATAAGCCATGAGCTCAGAAAAGAAAATGAGCTTATTTCTCAAAACCAGTAACCAAACAGCCAAAAAGGCACTTTTCTAGCTTAATTTTAAGCTAGTAAATGGATCCTTATGACTTAGAGACTTATAGCACTGTAAAGCTTATACAATAAGCTATCTAAATCATCAATCAGAAAACATTTTGAAAATTAAATAAGCTATGAAAAAGGCTTATGAAAAAGCTGTTTACACTAAAATCCTATCTTTTTGGTTTTTTCAAGTTTTGAATAAAAGACAAAAGGCAAAGTGCAGGCCTACTTTAAGCTAATCAAATAAGCTCTAAACTAATATTTAAGCTAAAATAGTTTGAGCTTGACACCTAAGGAGTTTGTGTAAGAAATTTCAAATTCTAAATCTAAATCTATGATTGAAAAAGGGCTTTTTAAAACTTTGAAACTAAAAGAAAACTACTTTGACAGTTTTTAACCAAAACTACTAAACTAAAGCATACTTGTCCAACTCTTTACTACTGCATTTAAACACCCCAAATCAAGCATGAAAACACACTAAGAAACACTTAATCAAAATTTTAAGCAGATAAGCTAAAAATACCACAGATTCAAGGTATGACTACTAAAAACCTAATTTTTAAGCTTTGAAAACTTATCTAAGATGACTTATAGGCTTAATTTGAGCTTTTCAAAGTTGACTTAAAGGTCAAAAGACATCAAGCAGTATTAACTAATGTTAATACTGCTAGTGCCAAACACCCCTTAAGAAAGTGAAAAACCATTTTAAGTTTGAGAAAGACTTAGAAAACTTGCAAAAACTCAAAACAGGTTAAGCACAAAGTAAGATAAGCACAATAAAGCAATTAGAACACAAAAAATAAGCAGTTAAATAAGCAAACTAGATTATGCAGTTTAAAAGCTATAAAAGACAGTTTTAATTAAATACTAAGCAAATGATGCATAAGCAATAAACAATGAAAAATAAGCAATAAACAACAATGATAAGCAATATTAAACAGTAATAAGAAATAAATAAGCAAACAGTAAAATAAGCAAAAAATGAAAAAGAGAGTACCTTGCCCTTTGCTCTAAACAAGGGCAAATAAGCTCTTAAGAGCTTTGTCTACAAGCTCTAGCTTGTTTAAAACAAGCTAGTAAAAACCTATAAGTCCTTCCCTTTTTTGGCTTATCTTCCAAAATAGCTTATGAGTGATTTTTGAGTGAAAAGGACTTAAAACACTATAAGCTATGGACAAGCTTATAATGCCTAAGTAAACAGCTTAAGTTAAAAGTAAAACAATTTAAGAGAGCTTATAAAACGTTTTTAAAACATAAAGTGCATTAACATAAAAACAAGATTTTAACATAAAAACTTAAATTTCATTAACTTAAGAAAAACAGTACAAGGCTTTTAGAAAAAGTACAATAAGCTAAAAAGACTTAATATAAGCTGAAAAACTGAAAACTAGATGCCTCAAGGGCTTACAAAGGTCCTATATATATAGAAAAACCAATGTCTTGTGTCTTTAATGCTTGTGCTTCTTCTGTGAGTGAGTTAAGAGGGTGTGTTTCTTGTGTGAGTAACTTTAAGTTTTTATCAAAGCCATCCAATTATCTTGGTCAACATGTAGTATCATCTAAGCCTTTGATTTAGTCTATGTCTTATCAACGAATCATAAAATAGAGGATTGCCAAGGTGGAATTGGCAGTTTATGGGGTGGGGTCGAAGGTGAGAGTGATGGTTTTGTCTATGGGGTGCAAGGGTCGAGGTGAAAATGACAGGGATGATGAATAGTAGAAAAGGCGGGAAAGGTTTGATTTGGGTGAACAGGGTAACGGGGTTAATGAGGTTAGGGTGTAAGGACTAACCATGTTAGTCCTTAAGGACTAATGGTGTAAATACTTTTGGGTGTATAGGATAAAGGGGGTTAACGGGTGTTATATGATTTGGGCTTATGTGTAATGAATTGGGTCGGGTTAGGATTCATGGACTTTAAGGGTTGTTTGGACTTGTTAAACCTTACATGATTTATAGTAAAAGCTTAATGGGCTGACCCGACCCATTAAATAGGTACGGGTTGGCCTATTTAAGATTTCTTCGGATTTGGCTTCGTCTTTGACTTGTTGACTTTGACTTTTTTACTGGTTGATTTGACTTTTCACGCTCTTTTCATTCTCGTGCTCGGTTTTGTCCGTTTTGACTTGATTTTTGTCCTTTAGTGAATATCCGTTACCTGCACAATCATAAATCACAAAACACACAAATACAATGTATTTTTGGTATATTTTGGTCATTTTAGGCACGTTTTTATAGGTAAAAGGTATGTGTAATTAAGCACATACCAAAATCCCCCATACTAAACCATTGCCGTGTCCTCACGCAATGCCATAAGTAAACACATAGGAAAACAAAGAATCTCAATCCCCCTCGACTAATTACCTCGAAAAGTAGCTAAGTGTTCATCAAGGGGAATTAAAGGATCATTAGTTTTGAAAAGCCCCGTTTTGACCATTTTTAAACATTTACACTTATTACCACACATATTTTTGTATTTTTCCCTTTTTCTCATTTTTTTGTACTTTTCTTTTTAAGCAACTAACTAACATGTTTGGACTTTCGTTATTTTTATAACTTTTAGGGTCACAGAACAAGAAGCACTTTAATCCTAAAATGCCCAAAAAAGGATAAATTCATCGTTCTCGACTTTTCACCCGTCCTAAACTAAGCTTAAAAACGAAATCATCGTTATATATAAGCTAAGATGCTAACACTACTCATACTTGTACCTTGTAAAACTTTTCACTCCCGACAATTATTATATCTTAAGTGAATGTGCTTATTTCGAATTTCAACCATAGATCAAACGTTTTGCAAAATTTATATGCTTCACGTTCCACCCAAAAGTAATGAGTTTCAAGGCGAGATCATCCCATGTAGCGACTTTTGTCTCGGCACATCCCAACCTTTTGGCTAAGTGACCAGGCTTTTGACACCCCACATAGACTAGTATCGGGACTCACAGACCTTCGGTTTCAACACCTTTGGATTTCCCGTTTCAACACCTTAGTTCAAAAGCATATTTAAATTTAAGAAAAAGAGATTTTCCCTATATTTATTAAATCACATTTATTACACTTAATATAATTACACATCCTTTAAACTAAGGAAATCCTCGACCTTTTAGAAGGCTGCAACATCGGTTGTGAGCCGGCAAGATGCAGCAAACTTTTATCAGTCTCGGATAATTACTATGTGCCTTATTTAGAAGACTACAACATCGGTTGTGAGCCGGCAAGATGCAATAAACTTTTATTAGCCCACAGTTTTTATTATTATTATTACCTCATTTTTCATCATTTTTTAACACTTTATATTACCATGATATAGAGAAAATTTCTTTTTAGAAAATTTAAGTATAAATTTGAACTAAGACTAAAATTATTGATATCGACCATACTTCAAAAATCGTTGATATAAGTTTAATTTTTGAAGAGAGCACGTATTATTAGTCCGGTTAGAAGCTTATGGGAGAGAAAAGCCACAAACTACACTTATGAGCTCTTAAGATTTCCAACTAATCCTTGTTTAGCATCTAACTCATAATTAACTCTATCATTTCTCGTTCTTCGCAAATTTAAAATCTTTAATAAAAAGATCCGCGAATGCTTAGTCTAAAAGTTAAGGGACAAGCTAGAGCTCAACACGCTCGATCGAGTCAAAATTTATTCTTATTCTACCCAGCAGGAAAGTCAACATTGTGATAAAACACTTATTTTATTTTTGAAAATTTTTAAATTTTTTCATTTTTTTGGTATTTTGGTGGTAAAAACGGGATTACGTGAAAACAACGACTGCAGGCACAATCGTCTTTAGTACTGTTAGTGTATTGTTAGTACTACTAGTATAGTTAGTGTTGTTAGTAGTAAGTTAGTGCTGCTAGCATATAATAGTTAGTGCTGTTAGGAGATATGCTTTAGTTATATATTAGGATAATTATATATGCATTATCTATCATGCGTTTTTGTAAGCCCATTAGGGTTTTCCTTGGTGTATAAAAGGAACCCTAGGCATAGTTATTAGATATAGATCAATAGAGATCAATTAGGAGTTATAACTTGTAACCTAGTATGATTCAAGTTATAATATAAAGTATGTGTTTGATAGAAGATCTCTTGTGTTTTCTTAATATTGTTCTTCTTAGCATTGTTAATTAGTATTCGCATACATCCAAATAGTTTTTCAATCAGTGTTTCATTATGTTTGCCTTTGGTTTTTATCTAAAGTAACATAAACCTTTGCAAGCTATAGGTCAAGATCTATTCAGTAATGGATCCAACAAGTGGTATCAGAGCTTGTGTGGAAAAAATCAGAACTGTCTGTTAGCTTGGCAATGCTAACAGACAGTTCTGATGGTCTTTATGATTTGTTCAGCTTAAAGACTGATATCTTGGCAATGCAAAAAGCAGACGATTGTGGAAAATTCTACTACTGAGGCAGAATATGTTGCAGCTACTAACTGTTGTGGGCAAGTACTATGGATACAGAATCAGATGATGGATTATGGCTTTAATTTCATGAACACCAAAATCCATATTGACAATGAGAGTACCATATGTATAGTCAAGAATCCTGTCTATCACTCGAGGACCAAGCACATTGAGATTCGACATCACTTCATAAGGGATTGCTATGAGAAAAGGTTGATAGATGTTATCAAGATTCACACTGATGCTAATGTTGCAGACCTTCTCACCAAAGAATTTGATGTCACAAGATTTAATTTTTTGGTGGTTAACATTGGAATGATCAATCTATAGCTGCATTAGTTCAGGGGAGGCAAGTCAGCAGATTACTTTGTTGTATAGTCTGTGAAATATTTTAGTTAGCAGATAGATTTTAGATGAGATGATGATTTGGGATTCATTCTATTCATTAGAATGAAGATTGAGGCTACATATGGTGCTGAGTTAGTTAGTGCTGCCAGTTTGGTTAATACTGCCAGGCCAACACTTAGTACTGCTAGGCTTAGTTTGTAGTGCTCAAACGTACTTCACGATGGAAATGATGTTTGGATTGGGTAAAAAGATGCTGCTTGGATTGGTATTGGAGGCTATAGATGGTAGCTAACAAATTTGATGCTGCCAGGCAAATTTGGTGCTGTTAGGCAAATTTGATGCTGCTAGGCAAATTTGGTGCTGTCAGGCAAATTTGATGCTGCCACGCAAATTTGGTGCTGTCAGGCAAATTTGATGCTGCCAGGCAAATTTGGTGTTGCCAGGGAAATTTGGTGCTGTCAGGCAAATTTGGTGCTGCTAGGCAAAAGTTTGTGCTGCTTGTTACCGTTACTACTATTGGCGAGCAGAACAGATTTTCCTTAATTAAATATAACCGTTGCGATATTTCCACCAACAAGTTGCTTATAGGGGTTTATAGATTAAAAATTCTTGATCCTTCCTTCTATAACACTCTTTTTCTCAGATAAGGATTCAAGTTTATTCAGTCAGTCATATCAAACCCTAAAGCAAATCTCTATAAAATCTCAATTCCGTTCTAACACAATCTATACATTCTCTCCAATCTGATCATATCCAACATCCTAATCCATCTATTACAAGTTTCTATGGCGAATTTAGAGTTTGTCGATCAACATAACATGGTCGCATGCTTAGAGGAGACAGAGGAAAACTCCGATTTTCATGAGATAGTGGACTTTCTTGCTTCTAGTTCGATTCATTATGCTCTCACTGTAAGTCCACCTATCTATACTTCCTACATTGAATAGTTTTGGAACACTGCCAGTTCCTAAACAGTCAATGATGTGAAGCAGATTAATGTTACTGTTGATAGCAAGGCAGTAGTAGTAACAGAGGCATCAATAAGAAGTTCTCTTCGTTTTAATGATGTTAATGGTACTACTTGCCTAACAAATGAAGCTATTTTTCGAAACCTTGCATTGATGGGTTATGAGGGTGATTTTAATAAACTAACTTTTCAAAAAGCTCTCTTTTCTCCTCAATGGAAATTTCTGATACATACCATTTTACATTGTTTAAGCTCAAAATCTACCAGCTGGAATGAGTTTTCCACAAATATTGCTTCAGCTGTTATATGTTTGGCCACTAATCAAAAGTTTAACTTTTCTAAACGTATTTTTGATAGTATGTTGAGAACTGGTATTACTAAAAATAATTTTCTTTGTATCCAAGGTTTTTTTCTTTATGGTGTTTTAAATAATAAATTGAGCTTGGTGTGCCTTTTATGATGTTTATCTTCACTCCAGCTAACAAATGTGAATGTTTTCACAATTATGTAAGGAACTGGACTAAAATTTTCAGGGAAAATTAACACCTATTGTTTCCCAACATGTGACACAGGGTGCAAGGTTCAGGTGAACCACCCCTAACCTCAACCCTCCCCCTCTCCTACTCAACTAGTATAGAGAGACAACCACCTTGATAACATCTAACTAGCATGCACTACCCAAGACTCTAGAGACTTTTTAGAGGGAACTAATGGGAATGAAGGGGATCAGGTTCAGACACCTCATGATAGTACTCTTTCAGGTGGTCACACATCTGACAGAGCTGAGGGTGCCCTGAACTTATAGGAAGTATTGGTTTTATGTACTAACTTGTCCAACAGGGTTCTTGCCTTGGAATCTATTAAGGATGCACAAGCTGCATAGATTAGTGCATTGAAAATTATAATCAAGAGGTTGGAAAAGAAGTGCAAGCCAAGCATCTCACACCATATGGCATGGTTAAATAGTATGAAAAGATTATCCATGAAGAAGAGATTTGGAAAGAAGGAGTTTGTATCTAAACAGGAGAGGAAAAAGTCCAAACCTAAATCAACTTTGAATGAATGTACTGTCTTTGATGATCAAGATACAGATCATGGTATGGAGTACATGGACACTGAGGAAGCTATGGATGAGGGGAGGCAAAGTGGTGAAACTAAGGAGGTTAAGTTGACTGATGATACAGAAGTTGTTGAAGACAAGGGCAATGGTGATAAAGATGAATTGCTGGAAGACACTAATTTAGTACTGCTAGACCAGATATTGCTGCTGTAAAGCGAAGAGAAGATAGTTGTTGTTGTTGGCCTAAGAACTCCTGCCTACACCACAAGTATATTTGATGGTGAAGGATTATGTACGCATGGCGCAATAATCGATTAAGATGAAGGAAGAATAGTTAAGGAGAAAAAGGAGTGTCAGTAAAGATGTTGAGGATTCTTCAAGACCTGCAAGATTATTCTCACAATTGAAGCCACTGCCCACAATAAATGATCCTAAAAACTAAGGTAAGGGTCTTGGATGGGAGTCACCAGTAAAGAAAGTTAAGAGAAGTGATCTGGATGCAGCTCAGATTGCTAAAGATGCTGAAATAGCAAGACTGATACATGAACCGAGCTGCCAGTGTGAAAGGGAAAGAGAGGAAAGACAAAGACAGGATCAAGCATTTGTGGACTACATTGAAAGTTTATATGATGAAGTTCAAGCTAAGATGGATGCTATTGAAGAGTTAGCTGCTAGACTACAAATGGAAGAGAAAGAGAGAGATGTACACAATAGAAGAAAGGTCAAAGCTATTAGCAGAATTTTTTGAAAGGAGGAAGAAGTTACTTGCTAAAGAAAGAGCTGCTGCTGTTAGAAACAAACCTCCATCAAGAACACAACTGAGGAGTCTAATGATGACCTATCTTAAACATACAGGTAAATATAGACATAATCAGTTGAATAAAAAGACATTTGAAGAAATTCAGGCCCTATACATCAAGGAACAAAAAAGAGATGCAGATTTTATGCCTATTGGGTCTAAGAGAGATGAAAATATGATGTTATGATGAACAAGAATGCAGCGGTATGGATGAGGAAGAGTTCTTCGAAGAACCTGAAATGTTCTAAGTCTGAAGTTAAGAAAGAAGAACATAAGGAAACAGATCAGGTAGAGAGCACTGGAAGATGAAAGCTTCATAAGAAGTCAAAAGGAAATGATTGATTTTGATCTTGAAGAAGAGGAACAACTAAGAGCTTCTCTAAAGATAGTTCCTGATGAAGAAGAAGAGATTGATTATGAAGTTTTGTGCACGAGGTATCCAATTGTTAACTAGGAATATGCATTCTATGCATTTGATAGATAGGAGTACACTCTATGACATTACAGAGTGTTTAGAGCGCTAATGGAAGTTGTGTGAATAATTCAAGACTTTACCTGAAATGGTTTTCATAGATTTGATTTATTGGATTAATTAAGTACAATAGTTTAGGTGATGCCGAGTTTTTCAACACAACTCCTGAAATGATTGATTTAGTTCTCTGGGGTGAATTAAAGGATTTTGTTTGAAGAAATTGCTATGTTGATATTTGGAAGAATCAAGAGAAATGGATTATTAAGAGTTGGACTTTCTATGAAAACTGTAGAGTTCATATCTTGGCATTAGAAGATGGTACTGAAATTCACATGCTTGCAGAAAGATGGTATCTAATTATAAGGGAAACTCTTGAGAGGATGATGGAGTTGAGATTGACTGCTGAATCTGAAGGTGAAGCTGTTCTTGATCTACTCAGATTTATTCAAAAATAGATTGATGAACTTAGGGGCCAAGATGGGAATGAGAAGGATCTTTGGGTGTTGGTTTTCTGACCATACAATAAATGGTCATTAGTTCATCATGTCTAACAGACATCAAGAACTGGCTAGTCCAGAAGCAAACGGCTTTTGGTAAAGACTTCTCAAATTTGTTTACAGTTGATAGTTTGCTAAAAAATATATGGTTCTCAACTCACCATGCTTCATAGTAAAGAGTTGGCTAGTCCAAAGAAAACGACTCTTGGTAAGATCAATCTCAAATCATTGATAGTTGGTTGTTACTAAAAGCTTTTTGTTATTGAGTGCACATGTTTTAGCAATGAAGGCTCATTGGTTATTCCAGAGCCAAACGGTACTGGTAAAGAAATTCAAATCGGTTTAATGGCTAGTAGTTAGCCAAAAATACGTATCATAGGCAACTTAGTTGGTATTTTTGCTGTGTCGCTGAAAAGACTGGATGCTAATTAAAGTTGAGTTTATAAGGTTGTTAAGTGATTTGGATACATCCTCCTGGTGATTTAAGAGCTCAAGATGAAGAAACATGAAGGTTGAAAAGTAAACATCATGTTTAGGGGAGGATTGTTAGGTTTTATAAGACTTTACAACTTACTACTACTGGTTCAACATTGGTGCTGCTAGTAAAGACTTAGTGCTGCTGAGAAAGATTAAAGAAAATAGTCTAAGTCTTTAGTACTGTTAGTGTATAGTTGTACTGTTTTTTTTCCAGTACATGTTAGTATGCTAGTATAGTTAGTGCTGTTAGTACGTAAGTTAGTTGCGGCTAGCTTTATAATGTTAGTGGCTGTTAGGAGATATGCATGAGTTAAATTTAGAACGATATGCAATTATTCTCCTCACTAACATTTCTTTTTCCCTTTTTCTTTTTTTCTTATTATTTTCTATTTTCCTTCCTTTTTTTTTTTTTTTTTTTTTTTTATGTGATTTTGTTTTACACTATTTGTATTTTTTTTTTCCTATTTTTTCTTTTTTTTTTTTTTATTTTTCTATCTTTTTCCTTTTTTTTTTCCTTCTATCTTTTTTTTTTTTTTTTTCTTTCTTTTTTTTTTCTTCTATTTTTTTTTTTTTTTTTTTTTTTTTTTCTTTTTTTTTTTTTTCTTTTTTTTTCCCTTTTTTTTCTTTTTTTTCCTTTTTTTTTTTTTTTTTTTTTATTTTTTTTTTCTTTCTGTTTTTCCACTTTTCCCTCCCTTTTTCCTTTATTTTTTTTTTTTTCTTTTTGGGTATTTATCCTGATTTTTTTTTTCTTTTTCTTTTTTTACTCTTTTTCTATATTTTTTTTTCTTTTTTCTTTTTTTTTTTTTTTTTTTTTCTTTTTTGTTTTCTTTGTGTTTTCTTTTTATCCTTTTACCTTTTTTTTCTTTTTATTATTTTTTTTTTTTTCTAACTCGTTTTGTAAGCCCATTAGGGTTTCCTTGGTGTATAAAAGGAACCCTAGGCATAGTTAATATATATAGATCAATAGAGATCAATTAGCAGTTATAGCTTGTAACCTAGTACGATTCAAGTTATAATATAAAGTGTGTGTTTGATAGAAGATCTCTTATGTTTTCTTAATATTGATCTTCTTAGCATTGTTGATTAGTTTCCGCATAATTAATAGTGTTCAATCAGTGTTTCACTATTGTTACTTTGGATTTATCTAAAGTAACAAACCCTTTGCAAGCTAAAGGTTCAAGATCTATTCAGTAAGGGATCCAACAAAAACACTTATTTTATATTTGGAATTTTTAAAAATTTTCATTTTTTTGGTATTTTGGTGGTAAAAACGGGAATACGTGAAAACAACGGCTGCAAGCACAATCAAATCGATAGATCCCCCCCAATACTAGAATGAACCATTGTTCCTAAATGTTTTTATGAAGGGTCTTACGTTAAAATTTTTGATTTTTCCTTAAGCCGTTTATTAAGTATGCTCAAAGATAAACGTTAGTCGATAAGATTGGATATTTGATTCCTAAAATCATGCTAAGGATTGAAGCTCGAGTGAACGAAGGACAAAACCACGAGCATGAGAGGCTTCAAAATCCGGGGCAATCCTGGACATACAACAAAAACCATAAAACACGAGAAAGAAAGAGGCGAGCCTCCTCACATCACACTTATTCATTACTACCATTATTATTATGATAAGCATGGGTTGCCACCCACGAAGCGCTTGTTTAAGGTCAATAAGCTTGACCCGTCCCCCGAATTGAGTTGTTCATGGGGGATAAAAATGGAGACATGGAACATCCAAAACACGGATGTCCTCTCCATAAGAGTAAAGAAAAATCTCCATCGGGCTTTCAAAAATATTAATGACTTTGAAAGCTTTAGAGTCCCGATGAGATAATTCCGATAGCAGCGAATGAACTCCTTTAGAAATGAGAATCCCGGCGTTGAAAACTTTTTCCTCATTTTCAGATGAAAACGAGAGTAAAGTTTCGGAACCGGGAATTTCTATGTGGAAAGGAAGTTCATGATCAGAAAGAGGAGGATTATAATCCTCAAGAATTAAAGAAGCATTAGATGAGGATATCTTCTTTACATTCTTATCCGGTGTTACTCGATTGGTGACTTCATAAAGGTTCTCATGAACGAGTATACCCGGATTGAATACTTTGTCCTCGTTATCGGTTGAAGTCAAAGTATCAACCTCGAAAAAATCCTCATAGAGAACCGAGTCACACTCGAGGAAATGAGGAAGGAAACTACTTGATCCAGTGGAATCAAGTTCATCAACCAAGAGTTTAGAAACTTTGATTTTATTTTCCTTGGAGTCAAATGGATCATCATATAATATTTTTCCCCATTCATCATTATCGGTCTTGAGATAAAAAAGATCATCATCGGCATCATCATATCTCGGTGGAGATGAATAATCAAGAGTATGTTCATCGGTGAACATCTCGGGAATGGTATAAATAAGATCGTTATTAGGAGAATTTTCTGCTAATGGATCACGGTTAAGCAAATATTCGATCTCTCTAATAACGTCTTCCGGAGTCATGTCATCATTTCCCGACGGAAATGACTCAATAAGAGCGAGTTCATCGGCGAACTCCTCAAGAGAATAATCACTAATCTCAGAAGTTGTGAGACTAGGAGAAGAAGAAGTGGTACTGCCACTTAATGGATTGATATTATGAGAGGGAGGGAGATCTTTGGTAGAATCAAGATTTAGCAATTTCTCAATTAGAACAATGTCTCCCTCCGGATCAAAGATATCATCTTTAACTTCCGGTGAAGTTAAATCAGAAGTGAGTGTGTTAGGTTCCGAAGAAAAAGTGGGATTGCCACTCAGATGATTTGTTATTTTCTTATTTGCGAACAAGTCTTCAAGATAATCTTTGTATGAAATATTGTAAATATCAATCATGTTGATTGATTCTCTTTGATGTTTATTAGAATAACTTGAAGTGCCATGTTTCATATTCAAGATTAATCTTTCGTCACCGTCACGGAGAATCAATTCTTCTCCGTGCACGTCAATCAAAGCACGAGCGGTCCTCAAGAAAGGTCTTCCTAAGATAAGGGGAACTCGAGGATCGCTTTCATAATCGATGATGACGAAATCAGCAGGGAACATAAACCTTCTTACCAGAACAAAAACATCCCTTGCAATTCCAGCTGGTGTACAAACTGACCGGTTAGCTAATTCAAGGGTCATTCGGGTGGATATAAGTTCGGATAAACCTAACTTTTTCCAAACAGAGAGTGGCATCAAGTTGATACTAGCACCTAGATCAGCTAAGGCCTTGCAATTGAGCTCAATTAACACATACACTTCATATTACACAACATGAATCGAACTAGAAAAGAGATAAAGAAAGTAAGTTGATTTAGAGAGAGAAAGAGGAGAGAGAGAGTTGAGAGAGAAACTAGAGATATTATTTAGAAAAATGAGAAGATAGA